>LGRX02001061.1:0-47503 GCA_001247695.2 Cymbomonas tetramitiformis | reverse complement strand
CGTGGTGGCCTGCGCTCCTGGTGTCTGAGTGGTAGAGGAGTCTGTGGATGCGACGGGCCCGTGGTGGCCTGTGCTCCAGGTGTCTAGGTGTCTGAGCGGTAGAGGTATCTGTGGATGCGACTGGCCCGTGATGGCCTGCGCTTCAGTTGTGGAAGATATTCCCACTTTAATTAAGGTGTTTCAAGCACTCTTTGGCATTTGCTATTGGAGTGGATCGAGATTGATAATGGGTTTTGTGGTGTTGTGCTGTGGGTGTAGACACGAGGAAGCGAGGCAAACATTCCACTGCAGCTTGGTAAATGAAAAGAAACAATACACGATCCGGTGAAGTACTTCTTGGCGCCGATGGCGGATGGAGACTGTGCAGGACCTTGTGCAGGCGATATCCGCTCGATGGTCTCCGTGGCGCCCTTCACATCTAAAGAACCTGGGAGTACTTTGCTGTAGTGCGAACAATCCAGAAAATAATAGACCGTTTGCAGTATAAAGTGTATAGTAGATCATCTAGCAAATGACACAAGAAAAGCATAGAATTATGTATCACAAGCTTGTGTTTGGGCTTCTGTCATTATTTGTCCACCGCCTTGCTATTCTACTATTTGCCTACCGCGCACGAGACTGTAACCAATTGTGCAGTAGCGTAGGGAGTTTTCACTAGCTACTTGGCTGCCTTCGCTGAGTGTGCTACATTTATGCACTATGTGACGAAATTGTCACTAACTTTTCATCACTATTTCATGCGCAAACCAAATATAAGTATGGCACACGGTGTTCGAGCCATACTCACTATGCCCGATGCATGCACATTTTGGCTCCTGATTATATGCATACAGATATGGTTCTTTACGGCAAAATAATTTTGCCAAAACCCCGCCGGTATATTAGCCATTTTTGTGAAACATGAGACACCGCTTGCGGGTTTTTGGTTCTAGTCAGAAATATGTGCCAATGATGAGGACACCGATTGCCAGATATAAGTGTCGCAAACACATACATTCGTCGGTTGCATCACGAGATATCAATTCCGCGATAACTGATCATGCATGAAGTCGATTCTTTTTGGGTTATAGTCGAGAGCTAGGTAATAATAGTGAGGTACCGGAATGTTAGATGTAAGTGGTGCTGCCAGCTCGGAAAGCCATCATGCAATATTAACTTTGGAGACTTAAGCGTCGTACGATGTCCTCGGCCTACCCTACAAATTATTTGCCCATTCATCCGTGTGGATTTGCATATGGACAGAGTATGGACATCGTAAGGACCCATATGGACAACCGTATGATGGACGGTCTGGACAGATTTCTGGCGAAACCTTGATGCATATGTAAGAACCATACGGACGACGCGTAATTATGGTGTCCATATGAAAATGTCCCATGGACATCGTAAGGATTTCGTATGGACACCGTATGGACAACCGTATGGACACCGTATGGACAGAAAACATGTCCACATGGTGTCCATATGCGGAGGCACTAGTCAACCGCACGGTCACCGTATGGAAGACCGCATGGACACCGGATGGACACCGGATGGACGCCGGATGGACACCGGATGGACAGTCGTATAGACGATCAGAATTCTCTATTCCGCACGTAACCTATGGACGAAGGCATCCGTACGTATGGAGGGGCCTTTTACCCGTATGGATCGGCATGTTCACACGTATGGACGCAGCCGTCCGTACGTATGGACATAAACATGTACATATGAACATGCGGATACGAACAATCAGCATATCCAAGCGTATGGACATATACGTCCGTACGTGTGGACGGTCTTTCATCCGTATGGACGTAGGTGTCCGCACGTCTGGACAGAGACATTGCTAAAAGAGCTTAAGGATAAGAATAGTAAGTATATCCACACGCGTGATTATGTGCGTCCGTACGTGCGGACAGTGATTCGTCCGGATGGACGTAAGTGTCCGCACGCGTGGACGATGGTTTTATCAACATATTTTACCGATCCACGCGTATGGACGTCGGTGTCCGTACGTGTGGGTAGCTTATAATAATACAATTCCATGCATATGGACGATACCGTCCATACGTATGAACAGCAATTTCAACCAGTCCACCCCCGCACGAACGGCGATATCCGTGCGCGTGGACGAAGGTGGCCACACGTATGGACTTGCACTTCACCAAGTCCGCACGTTCGGATATATTGAAATATTGTTTGAATATTGCACACGTATGGACTACATACGATTGGGCTCACTTCGCTCATTCCACCCGTATGGACCGAGTGGTCCATACGGTTGAACAAGGAGTCTTACGGCATACATACGTATATATTTCAAAGTTTATACCTATGCATCTTTCTATTCTATTTCACAACGCAGGCAATGTTGTGTGTATGCGGATGCTACTGCCGGTTAAATGAATATCAAATGCCTTGTGACGGAGTGAAGTGCGGGTATGCGAGCAGGCACACTGACATGTACGAAAGCAGTACAATTTTTAAAAGCAAACACATACAGCAAAAACACGTTTACATTAAAATATGTTTACTTTCCTAAATATACTACGAGTACTCTACGTACATGCACATATACAGATCTATTACTTAAGGGCTCTACAGATCACTTCCTTAAGGGCTCCACAAATCCGGCATACACATGTACATGATATCTATGATATCGCTTGACCTGCATAACCTGCAAAAAAGAGCACATGGGCGAGTATAAGATAAGCGCAATCCGGGCTCCGATGATACCTGCAGTGTGCACAACGACGAACCCACGTTAAACAGAGCCCGTTGTGCTGCATACAAAACTTTTCGCAATGTCATCTTTTCTACACCCAATTGTAAAAGTCGTCTTGAAGGAGTTGTTTCAAGATGATGATAAACTTCTGGAAGCTATCCGGAAGTTTGAGGATAACGGCACGCAGTTGAAGACGGATTCGGCGGTGATAGCGCCGTGCGTCGGAAGGAGAAGGCGGGTGTTGATAGGGCTACGCTAGAAGAATTGGGCCTTTCCATCGGGACAAAAGAAGAGCTCGCTCAGGTTGAATCCCTTAAGTTCGTGGACGAAGAAGGGTTTGGGTATCTTCGGAAAGGTTTCCTGTTCAACTTGCACTCGGAAGATGCGTCGCGTCGACAGGTGGACATAGACATAATGCGACGGTTCGATCGCTTAAAAGAAGTTTGCGCACGTTGGACCGGAGACCGCGAGGACGAAAGGTCGAAAACGGAGTGGGAATTATTTGCCCACACGACTTGCTTGGATCTTCTGGAGGATATCAGGGATAGGGCAGCCGAGTCTGTCTCGTCTCAACCATCATCCCCTGGTACTGTTCGAAAACCTAATTTTCACTTTGTCGCGTCCTCCGTGTTCTTGATGGAACATCGCGTGTCCTTAGGTTCGGCGCCGGGAGAAGCGTTCGTCCGCACGCACCTCTGCAACATTCTGAAAGAACCATCTGATGGAGGGACACCTCGCTTGCTTCGGGGGAACGATACGGACCGTGGGGAACTGGTTGCTTTCAATCTCGCCGCCGAGATTACGGAGCCTCCGGACTATGTTTTGTGTGTTGTTTCTCACACAATAGAGGACAAGAAGGTCATGGTCCGATATTTAGATCCTACGGAGTCAGGACATCTTCTGGAGGTTGCTTTAGAAGTGGATAACGACACACACTACATCGTGCAGCCTGAAGGTCGCGAGGCTTTCAATCTGGGGCAGCGGATGTTGTGCCTGCTTCAGGATGCCCACAGTCGAAAGTTGAATGAGTCTGAACGGCAGGAACTTGACAGGTATTTCGACGAAATGACTTACGAGGACGAGAAGTTTGCTGTATATATGGGGCAACAGTTGCCTGCCGAGTCCGCCGCCTTCAGAGAAATAGCGCGCATGTCGAACGATGAGATCGACAAGGTGCACGAAGGGTTACCGTATGGCTCGGGGAAACCAGAAACACCAGCTGAACCAGCATTTACCCAATCAGCACCAGAGGATGCATGGGATCCGCACGGTAGGAGCCTTTATCGGATAAAGCTGATGCAGAAGAAGTACGGGCTTCTGCTGGAAGGCAGTGACAACAGCGGACAGGGCAGCGCACATGCAAGCGAAACTACAGCCGTTGACGATCTCCGAACAGTCGCTGAATTGGGATCCCAGCGTCGCGACAGCCTTGAACCCACTGATGAAGTCTCGGATTATGCTAAGACAGCGTCTGAAGCCTTGGAGCGGGACTTGGGCGGGGAGACGGCGGTGTCCTCTGGCGAAGCCAGTGGTCCTACGTTGTTGAATCAGGTACCAGAAATCGTGGACCTCCCGGGCTTCCTGTTGACTGGGTTGGACAAGGAGACCGATCAATGCTGGGATCTCGTAGCGCTGGCACAAATGGTACTTCAAGACAACCCCATTGCCAGCGAAGAACACGAGACGAGGCAAGCGGTGGCTGGCCAGCAGAATCATGCAGGTAATTGAAAATTGGACGTTGGAGGCGCCATACACCTACGCTGACCTGCGGTCCTGATGTTGCAGAACAGTGGCTGTGAAATCAGCGAGCCATTTAGTTTTAACCAGGATCATACCCCGGAGATGGAAGAAGTGCTTAAAGGTTCTGCAGCCTGCACGGACGCCACCGACCCTTCGACCTGGGACCCCAATAGCGAAAAGGAGACTGGGCCGCAACGATGGGGGTTTCTTCTGTCCTTCAAGCTGAAGAACAAAAGGCTGCAACCCGAGTTGGCGTTCGTTTCGACGGTGAAGACCATGTTGTACGAGATGCCAAAGGACTGTCCTTACGCGGACGCCATCCTTATATTGCATCCCCGACACGATTGCGAAGTTTTGGGTACTGTTCCCGAGGCAGTACTTTTTTGTATTGAAAAGTTCCAGGACGTGGAGGGTATTACCAGGATTGCACTGCCAGCAGACAAAGGTCCTATAGATAAGCTGAGAACCACGATATCAGCCGACCCAAAGACCAGCCCGAAATGTCTCGACGCGCGTCTTTCCGAGGAAGTGGGGAACAGCGGGGTGATTGTCAGTTATCAGAAGTTTGTTCCTGATCAGCAGGTAATTACCTCCAATTGCTGCGTGCTGCACACGCAGCGCCACAACACACTCAACCGCCATCGCCATTACCTCTAATTGCTGTGCTGCAGGAGCTGCACACGCAGCGCCACAACACACTCAACCGCCATCGCAATTACCTCTAATTGCTGTGCTGCACACGCAGCGCCACAACACACTCAACCGCCATCACCATTACCTACAATTCTTGTCTTTGCACACGCGCCACAACACACTCAACCTCCATCGCCATTACCTACAATTCGTCTTTGCACACGCCGCCACAACACTCAACCGCCATCACCATTACCTCCAATTCTTGCGTCTTTGCCACCCACACTCAACCGCCATCACCATTACCTCCAATTCTTTGTGCTGCACACACGCCACAACACTCAACCGCCATCGCCATTACCTCCAATTCTTTGTCTTTGCACACGCGCGCCACAACACACTCGACCGTCATCACCGTACCTCCAATTCTTGTGCGGCACACGACGCCACAACACACTCAACCGCAATCACCATTACCTCTAATTCTTGTCTTTGCACGCGCGCCACAACACGCACTCAACCGCCATCACCATTACCTCCAATTGCTGTGCTGCACACGCAGCGCCACAGCACACTTAACCCCCATCACCATTACCTCCAATTGCTGTGCTGCACACGCAGCACCACAACACACTCAACCGCCATCACCATTACCTCCAATTGAAAAACCCCGGTCTGTACAGTAAAGAACGGTATATAAGAAGCGTTCGGCTATAAGAAGCCAGCCGCTGGTTTCTTGCCCAAAAATCAAGAAGCCGGCTAAGAAGCCAGCCGCTGGGAAAAAACGGATGGTGATAAAGAAAATGCCATTTTAAGAAGTTGTACCGCTGGAATTCCGAGAAGAGACTACATCAAAATCATCGATTTAAGAAGCCGTATCATGAATGTCGATCCAATGAATTCGTTCTCAATTAATCGTATACAACGTATCGATATATATCTATATGTATATATGTATATATATACTTCGAAGAATGCAATCATTATTAAGGTTTACTACACTTGGGAAGTTTTGGATGATCGAATTTGATGAAGTTCTCGACTTCGAAAGTAATCTCTGACTGCTGAGCATCGCTGCTGAGTGCTGGAATGTCCTGTGTCTTGGACACTGTTCCGTCCAAAACGTTGCGTTTCTGTGCCACATACTCAGAGGTGTCTAATATTTCAAGCGCTAAAAATTCTGCCAACTCTTTTAACTCGGATTGAATCGCGTCTGTGAGGGCGTATACAAATCCGCCCGCGAGTGACAACAGCTTGATTTTCTCGGCTTTGAAGCCGGAACTGCTTATTTCACCGCGGTCTAACAGCTGCTTCAATTGCTGCAAAGAAGCCTTCACTGCCGGATCCATCCTACAAGAGCTCTGTGAGCTCCAAGAAGTACACCTGAAATAAGAAGTCACCGGTGGGTCTGCAAGTCTCTGTGTCGGTTTCTAGGTTTTAAAAGCCGAAATTAAGAACTTCGAGGCTGGTCGACAGTCAGAAGTTGGACCCCCAAGATTAGAAGCTGAGCGCTGGATCACGTTGGCGAATCTGGAATCAGAAAAAAATGCCGATTTAAGAAGCGGCACACGCTGAATTTGGATTTCCGATGGTCAGGATTTTGCCAAATTAAGAAACGTGCCCACGCTGGCAAAGGTAAGGCAGCCTAATTACCGGTAATTTGGAAATGGGCCCCGGTAATACCGGGTAATTTACCGGTAATACTTTCGGCGGTATTACCAAAGTATTACCGCCTGCACGAAATGACCTAACTTTCGCCTCGGGGCGCGGAAACTGTTTTTGAAAATTTCTATGGATAGATAATGGCCATTAAAATTGTTTGGGTTTGTGCTATAGCACATGCTAAGCAATGTGAGTACATAATCAAGCGAAGCATTTCGCAGAGATGTGCAGACAGAAGTGAGCACACGTTTTCTCGGACTGCAAAGTTTGCTGGTATTCTGCCACGTCGTGAAACAAGCTCAATAAGAACTCGTGCTTGTCACCGAAGCCAGACTGGCCACGCAGGGGAGTGCTCAAAGCGTCGTAGATGTCTTTGGGCACTCTGTGCACGTTGCCATAGGAATCTTTCCAATCGACTAAATCGACGCCCCAGGAGTGAGGGACATATCGTCCCCACAAGTATCCGCACCGGATGCCATCCCTGATCCGATCGAGAACTTTGTAATGAAATTTTGGACTGTTCGAGGTCCAGGTCGCTCTCTAGCACACCCGAAAGCTTGTCGTGCTTTCGGGTGTGCCGCAAAGTTTCTAGTTGATCCATTGCGAAAAAGCTATCGCCGCCGATCTGGTCATCATCATTTCTGGTAAAATCGACGGTAATCTGAGCTCGACTCGGTAATTTACCATGGTAATACTGCATTACCATGGTAATTACCGGTAAGATCCTTAAGTATGGGAGGAACCCGATTATGGGGCTCGGTAATACTCGGTAATTTACCGGTAATTACCCTCCCGGTAATTACCAAAAAAATTACCCGGCTGCCTTAGGCAAAGGCAAATCCATGACCGTCGATTAAGAAACCAGCCGCTGGCAAATTTCCCCCGGCTTCTTATATACCGGTCTTTACTGTATTGTCTTATAGGGAATCAAGGCCGCGATGAGCAACGTTTGACGCTCTACCACAGACCAAGTAACAAACATTGGGGAATGTAGTCGGTGCATATACAGAGGGGAACTTACCTGTCCCGGTGTTTCCACACCACCAGAGCTCCGCGCGGGTCGAAGGCCACCTGCTAGCCGCTGCCCTTCTCCAAGCCCGGGCGATAGCCGTTAAGCCCTTTACGTGCGGCAGTCGCAGCCTTCAACGCCGGCGTACTGCCCTTCTGATTCTTGATTAAATGCTCCAGCACCCGCAGCTTGTCGACCACAACCTTCAGCAACTGTTTGGCCCCGGAATCGTCGCCGGCGGGGATAGCCGCTGCAGCTGCGGTCCCGACCACCTCACCCTGCTGCGCGTTCGCCCAGTTCGTGCGTAGACGGTGGTGTCTGACGAGCTGCGCCAGCATCTTGACGCTGACGGCCGGCGGAGATCGGCCGGCAGCGGGTAGCGATCACGCACAGCCCGATAGAAATCCGGGTCGAGCCGGTCGAAAGGCTGCTGCCGGCGTGTGGCCTCAGTCGGCTGCCAGTCAGCCGCCCGGTTCTCGCGAACTAGGCGGGCGGTGCTCCTTGGCCAACACGGGTCGAGGATCCACCCGTGCCGGATAGCGGAGTGCCACGTACTCCTCCTAATGCGAGACACGCAATCCAGCAGGCACGCACCCCTTCACCAAGTCGATGAGAGCACGCCGTCCATCGCGGTCGGTGCGGGAGCAGTCGGTCGCGAGGAAATACTGCTCCGCCACAGAGTCGCTCTCCACCACCTCTGAGAACGTATCGTACACGAGCTCGTTCACCAGAGGAATGACCTCAAGCGCGGGGTTGTCGAACTCAAAGGACGCCAAGTCCAGCCCAGCGGTCCAGAATTCGGTATTGAGGATCACGATGAGCTTACCGAGCTTGGCAACGTCCTTGTCCTTGCCGGCGAACTTCTCGTGCTTCCCGCCAAGAACTGTCTCGCGCAAGTTCTTGGTCCATTTTCGGTGCAAACCGCTCTCGCGAACAGGCTTCACGATGTCGGTCTGGTCCGAAAAATATTTCCTCCGTGCGATGACGTTGGCGGTGTCGTCCGCCTTCGCCGCGCCGGGGTCCTCCACCTCAGGGGTGGCCAACGCAACGTGGGCGTGTTCTGCACCACCTCTGAGAGGCGGATGTCCGCGTCGATGTCCGACTCCCGTAAGAGCCGGCGTACTGTAAAAGATCTAGCTGTCATGTCGGAAAATGCCGGTAGCGTAGGTGTGCGCAGCAGCGCCCAGGTACCTCCAGCGCAAACGGAAAATGCAGAAGAATGTGGGAAAAGGTAGAGTGCGGCAGGGTAGAGCGAAAAGCGGTGTCGGCGTGCGTTCGCGAAATGTACACGCACAGGCCCAGCCGAGGCGTCCAAGATGATCAGTACAAACCGAGATCCGCAGGTTGACCGTGACCAACACGTAGTCGCCCCCTCCACATGCGACCCCCAGCTCAGCTACATCTTCTTAATCCCCGCAAGCGCCCAAGGCACCTAGGCGCGCCAAGGTGCACCACCTACGCGAGTGACGGTGTTTAGCCAACCATGCGTAAGGAATAAGCACAAAGCGTGGAATGGGTCCACGACCTACTGAGATATACTGATTCAGGTATACTCTAGTGGGAAAACAGGCGAGTCGGCTCGTGTCATGTGATATCGCAAAGATTAAATAGAATACGAACTCTTTTGGTGATAACCGCACAGTCAAACCTAAACCCCGATCGGGAATGTGCCACGTGTCACCGAGGGTCAGGACAGACTAGGGGTCTGACCGGGGCCTACACCGGGACTCCCGGGAGGGCTGCCGGGCGGATCTCAGCAAGTTATTCTTTGTTTTTTGATACCGCAAGTTCAAAAAACGCGATACCCCTTGCTCGGCATTTAGTAGTGCCATCCCTATCAGTCACTGTAGCGGGAGACCATGTTCAATGTTCTAGTTTGTTACACCAGAACTTAGTCGCGGTCACGTTTTTTGACACACTTTTCAAACGAACACTGGCATAGATCACAACCGACGGTATCGCATAATAGGTATCTCCTTTTATTCGCGTTTGACGTTCGCCTTGCCTAGGCTAGATCATCAATGACCGAGTACCGTATTTCCATAACGGACCTGCTGCTTGTTTTAACCCGTGAGTCCCTCCTGGGGTGGGGCTCGGTTACACTCAACGGCGCAAGCACCGGGGGCTTCGTACCAGTGCACTCGACAGCATCCAGCTTGCCCGCAGCCTAAGCATGAAACGTTAGGTATGATGGATGGGTGCAATTGTGGCCGTTTTTGTTGGAATTGGGTTTCTATATCCGAGTGGTAGTAGCGTGACTTGGGCCTAATCTTTGCCGACCTTGCTATATCAGGGTGAGATTTGTGCAAGTGTGTCAATGTTGTATCATCATTCGTTGAAGGGTTCAACATTTGCATAGGGTCGACAATGACAATAGATATGTATATATATATATATTTTTTTTAATCAAATCAAAGCATGGGAATTTTACCGAAAATAGACAATAAACAATCAACGATAAATTAAATCCGACAAGCAAAATACACAACCTGACAAACAAACAAATAAACAAACAAACAAAACGCATTTAATGTGAATGCGCTATTTGCAAGGCACATTCGACAAACAAACAAATACTAACATATTAAGTTTGTGTTGTCCATACATAACTTACTCTGAGTCTAGTCCTGTAACCTTGCGCGCACGCTCTGATTTCATTGTGCGTGCCAAAAGCGCATGCAACTCGTGTGCCTGCTCCTTGGGAATAATTCCTTCATCCGATCGTTTTCATCCTCCTCCCACGCCCAGAAGATAGACTCACCATCAAAAGTAACACACTCTGTGATTTTGTACCTGCCATTGAAAAATGCATGTGCCTTGCTGACACTCTGCAGACTCACTTGTCGCTTTTTACTATTGCCTACAAAAGCGGCGCTCGTGGGTTTGTAGTACGCCTGCAAGATTTTCCCTTCCGCAGATTTGACCTCCATGCATTCCATCAACGAAAGGTGAGGGGTGAGTCGGTTAGCGATCTTAAACTGGAAGGTGAGTTCATCACGCGCACTTGCCTTTACCACAAAGATTTCCCTGGCTAGCATCTGTGATACCAAAGTCATCGATAGAAAATGTGGTATCTTCCTCATCAGAGTCATTGCCGGCTGAGTCGTGTGCGTCCTCCAGACTGCTGCCATCCTGTAGGTCCACCACACCCCTTGCAAGATCCATAAGTACGTGCTATTGTGCACAAGGAGCATGTAGCACATTTGTGTAGGTGAGGCGAAATAAAGTTGGAGCGCTGAAATATTTCGTATGCACGTACCGTCAGACGAGTCCGCGAAGGCGCAGCTTCCGCAGGACCGGAGGCACTCGTTTTCTTTTGCCGTTTGTTTGTCGCGGCGCCCCTCTCGACTCTCGCACGCTTCTTCGCAACACTGGCACCAGACGCCGAAGCCAACTCTAACTCTTCGACCAGTCCCTCAATCTCATCAACATCGTCCGTAGTAAGTACTAGTAGGTAAATTTGATCGGATGGCCAACAAACAATCGATAATAAATTGATGGATCTATCGGCCAATCATGGGTTCGACAAACAAAGCAATCGGGAAAGAATCAAATCGACAGTCGTGTAGTTTGTCAGCAGAAAAAGTTTGTCGAAACCCCAAAAGCGATTAACCAAACAACAATGCCCGCGGTGTAGGGTAACTCAACCGCAGAATCGGCGTGGCGTCCAGGCATCCCGCGGGGATTTGCAGAATTCTGGTGTGTGTGCTCTTTTTGGGGGGCCTATTTGGTAAATCGATGCGTCCCAAGAAACAGTTGTCATTCCTAAGGTTACTGGACCTGACTTAAGTAGGGTACAAATCATGATCAAAATAATATTTTGCTACCGGCGAGCACAAAAATAAATTAACTGTCCTCATCTTGAATTGTAATGAAATATGCAAAATGGATATCCACTTAGAAATTTGTGCAAAAGCACAAGCAATGGATATGGGTACCTGTCCACAGTATTTCAGCCGCTCACTGAAATCGTATCTCTATATAAAAACGTCAGACCTTTCCCTGTTGCATTTTGTCACATTTCAAGTAATTTCTGTCGCACGATTTTCTGAAAGTGAACGGTGTATATCTTCCGCGCGTGATGCGCGCAATGCATAATTGGAGGAACTCTTCGTAAAGCATTTCAAGCTTCGTGATTGGTTCTAAAGCACGAACTTTGACCGCTATGCGTTTTCGGAAAAATTATTTTTTCGAAATTCTGAGCACACCACGTGGAAGCCCGCTGAGAGCGCTATAAATTTGAAAGCATGAAATTTTTATATGGCCCATAATTTCGGACTTGGGAAATACGGGGCCATATAAAAATTTCATGCTTTCAAATTTATAGCGCTCTCAGCGGGCTTCCACGTGGTGTGCTCAGAATTTCGAAAAAGTAATTTCTCCGAAAACGCATAGCGGTCAAAGTTCGCCCTTAACAGTGGTGAGCGTCACAGGCGACGGCATCGGCACAAACTTCCAGTCGGAAAAGCTCTCAGCGCGCGGCAGGACGCATCGCGCAATACACTTACAGTCCTAACGAATGTTCCGGCTGAAATACTGTGGACAGGTACCCATAAATGGAGTTGCCGGTGAATGTGAAGATTAGACCCTGCTTCATACTCATTCCACTTAATCAGGGGTCCCCAGCAGCCTTGATTGCTTGCATGGTACTCGTCCCAGTCAAATTTACTGTGATAATTACGACATGCAGTGATTGATGATTTTCTTCTTCACATGGTGTGTCTAAAGCATTCCAGCAAATTGTGGCAAACAGTGGACCACGGATATGGAAGAAGACATTGCATTATTATCTTACAGTAATGTACACTATCTGTTTCCGCTACTTATCATTGAGGCCTAATGCCATCGCCCCATGCTATTGTCTAAGAACGCGTCGGCTACAATGGGAAAAACAGGGTTTCGTCATAATAGTCCCCTCCAGAGTGACCCCCGTGGACGTAGAACCCGCCTTCCATCAGCCCAGCAGTGTGCTCATAGCGGCCGACAGGTGGACCATCCACCTCCAGCTCCTCCCAGATGCACTCCTCGACAGCATACTTGAAGATGCCGGAGAAGCCGTCCGTCTGAGAGATGCTAGCGCCACCATAAATGTACAGGAACTCGGCATCAGCAAACATTGTATGCTCATACCGATGTACCAAGTTTGCTGGCAAGAAGTCGTCCGCAACTTGCTGGAAGTCGCAGCCCTGTGTGATGTTCACACATGCCCCAGCAATGAAGTTGCACTTGAAGAAGGCGCCAGAGAAGCCTTGGTCGGTGTACCCGCCGAAGACATAGATGTCTGACTGGGAGTACTTGGGAATGGCTGCAGCATGGCCGAATCGGGGCCCGGCGCCCGCTGATGCGGACACCATTCTCCACGTTGATGTGGGGATATGGAAGGTCCACATGTCGGACAGCAGGTCCAGGCCATTGCGCCCACCGTAGATCACCATGGTGCCATCAGTGGTGACTGCGGCGACATGGTCAAAGCGGGCACGGGGGGTATCTGTGGTGGCCGGGGTGACGTAGGACCACGTCTGGTTCGCTAGCGAGAAGGCCCAGATGTCATTAAAGGAGAAGGAGCTGCGCTCGCCACCGAAGATGTACATCGTACCGTTGTACACCACAGACGAGTGGGCATACCTCGGTGGGGGAGCTGACGGGGTTTCTAACTTGAACCAATACCGCTGCTCCACCATGGACACGGGCTCATCATCCTCCATGGAGGTGGCCTCTGACACGCCCACCGTGGGCTCCACCAGGCTCACCGAAATCTCGTCCCAGAATGCATGGCTGCTGTTCAAATCCGCGTGCGGCACCGAGTCTGTGCCGAAGCCAGCACTGAGAAGCACCTTGTTCAGCGTCACCCCACCGCTCTCCACAATCTTCACTGGCTTTTCGTCAATGCTGATGGTGAGCTTGCCGTCGAGGGACAGGATCTCAAACATGTGGTAGCGGGCGGAGCGCATGATGGGGTAGGTGCCGGGAATCTCCCCAGAGGTGGACTCCCAGGGACTAGCCACGCAATACTTGCTGCCGTGAGCGAGCGTGTAAGTGCCCACTGCAGTGCTGATGGACTCCAGGGTGCCACCCGTGGACCGGGGCATCAGGGGCTTGTCACCGTCAGCAAGCTCGCAGTCATCAAAATCCGGGCTGATGATGTGGGCAGAGTCGGTGGCATCCGAGTCGTAGAACCAGGCGCGCATCTTGAAGTTGGTCTCGGGCTTGGGCACAGATGCCGCCAGCACGCCAGCCCGATCCGGGTTAGCATACAGGGCATACCTGCCGTGGTATGGGTAGCTGTGCTCCACCGTGAAGGTGTCGGGGTTGCTCACGCCACCACCAGTGCACGCGCCTGACACGTCGAACTTGCTGTCGGAGAGGTTGCCGGCCTCGAAGCCCTCATAGAAGTAGAACACCTTCTCGGGGTCATTGTAGTCGTTGGCCACAACAGGGCCAATGCTCGGGTTGCCATAGTACATCTCAAACATGGCATCGTTCTCATAGCTCGGCACGTGTCCAGCGGGCAGCTTCACCCAGTACAAGGTGGTCTCACTGTCGCAGCCAGGGTGCGGGTCGAGGTAGAAGTCCAGGCCCTCGCCATAGTTGTTGGGCATTGTGAAGACAACATCCAAACAGGTGGGATTCATGCGGTTCGCCGCCACGAGCTCAGCAGTGTTGACCCGCACCTCCACTGTCAGGTCCTTGTCCTCAGTGATGGAGTAGTTGAAGTGCACCGTCTTCTTGTATGCGAGAGACTCATCGACGGCAGGGATGCCATCGATCATTTCAGCATTCTTCAGCACGTACATGTCATTGAGGTAAGTCTTGTCATACTGAGCGCCAGAGAAGACATAAATGTCACCGTTGTAGACTGTCGAGGTGTGCTCAAACCGCTTGGTGGGGGTAGGCACGCTGAGGTCGTTGGTGAGAAGCTTCCTCCAGGGAGCGGGCTGCACATTGAAGGTGCTGTCAAACTGGTCCATCAGCGATGTCCCATTCACATCCTTCATAGTCATCACCATGCTGTAGATACCGGCATGTCCAAGCGTCACAAACACCGTGTACGTGCCGGACTCCTCGTCGAATGCCATGTCATTCCGCCCAAGCGTACGTGTCACATTGTACATGGTGCCCAGGAGCGTCAGCGCCACCGAGAAGGGGCTCTCCACGTACACCACGTTGCCCGACTGGTCCAGCTTCTGTACCTTCAGTGCCCATGGCACGCCGCCATAGAGGCCATCATTGGTTGGGGCAACTGAGAAGCTCTTAGGAGCATTCGCCTTGATCGTGAGCAGGAAGGGCTCATCCGTCATCGACACCTTGTCGCCCATATCTTCGCCGACACCGTACTGCGAGCCGACTGCCACCTGCAGGTAGTAGTCGCCACTGACGGTGGTCTGGAGGTACCCTGTGAAAACGTTGCCCTTCTGGAGGCCCCCAGAGCTCGGTGGGTCATTGGGGTTGCGGTCCATGGGGCAGATGGCATTGGCTGGCGGCTGCGCAAAATACGACTCACTCCAGGGCTCGTTCTCCTCGATCGGGTACTCCGTGCCGAAAGGTGGGCGAGAGTTGGTGTAGTTCATGTAGTACTTCTTGGTACGGGCGGTGAAGCTATTTGCATCGTTGCCGATGTAATCGTACTTGCACTTGTCCTTAGCCACAATGGTGTACTGTGGCTCCCTGCCATCAGCGTGGTACAGGCTGAGGCCTGGGCCGTAAACCTGAGAATACTTGGGGGAAGCGCCGTTGAAACCCTGCATGTTGGTGGTCATGGGAGTATCGGACGTCCACGCCGCCGCCAAGGTCTCACTGGAGTTGCTGCTGGCGAGGGTGCCTTGCATGCACTCCCCGATGATGGCCTCGGCGCCCTGCGGCTTGCACTGGTCCCCGTGGCCGCTGATGACGTCACCGCTCAACTCGTTAAAGGAGAAGTATGCAGCCAACTTCTCAATCTCAAGGTAGGGCGAGCAGTAGAGGGTATCCTCGATCTCGTCCAAGGTACGCGCCACCTTCCACAGTTTCACCTCATCAATGAACCCCCCAGTGAAATTCGCTCCAATCTCCAGTGGGTGGTCATAGCTGTTTGTGTGGACGGGCAGCACGGTGTCGAACGTTGTAGTCTCGACCCCGTGCGTGCCAATGTACAAGGACAGAGAGTAACCTGTGTACACCGCCGCCACGTGGTACCACGTCTCTGGGAGCAGGGCGGAGACGTCGTATGAGACCATGCGCCACTCGCCGTTGCCGACGTAGAGCTTGCAGGTGAGCTCGCCGGTGACTGAGATGAGCATCTCGTACGTCTTGGTGTACTCGCCAAGCTGATCGCTTCCGCCTTTGTGGAGTAGGTAGATGTCAGAGGTGGGCTCATAGTCCACCGGGATCTTGTACCACAGCTCCATGGTCACTGCTGGGAAGGACAGGTCGAGGTCGGTGATGCCAGGGGCATCCTCCTGCACAATCACGCCCGAGCCGCCCGCGAACTGCAGGGCGCCCTCCGAGCACACCTGCACGCAGAAGTACTGCCCATTTGCAATCACCCTCGGGTTGCCTGGCTCCGAGGTGAGGGTCAGGTTGAGCTGGTAATCACCCGGGGCCTCCGGCATGAAGGAGACACGGTACTGGCCCGAGCCGAGGGGGGTGACATCTGCGGCAAAGTCGTAGGGGCCCACAAACGTGGCATTGAAGGTGTCATCCATGTCTGTCTTGAGGCACCCACCGAGGTCCACCGTCTGGATGATGAAGTCGGATTGCACTCCAAAGCACTTGGGCGTGATCATGGAGCCTGGTGTGTCCGACTGCACACCAATGATGTACGTAGAGTCGGGGTTAGTTGGGCCTGGGTAGATCTCAATGTCAAATTCTTGAAGCACCTCTTCACCAAGCTTCACCTCCGCGGCGTATGTCCCACAGCTCAAGCCCTTGTATTCCACGTGGTAGTTACCGTCGTTGGTGTCCATGATGGTGAGCTTGTCAACAGCGAGCTCCTCCAGGGTGGCGGGCTGGTTAGGCTGGGCTTTTGCAGTGTGGAACGGGTCAGAGACGGATGAAGGGTTCGACAGGGACACTGTGTAGTCATCACCACCCACCAACCTCTTCTTCTGGCACGCGGTGCGCGAATGAATGGTGAAGCGACCCACCTCCCCAGATACCCGCTTGGACATCTCACCGTAGAAAGTAGTGCTGATGGGCGAGGTGGGGTCGTCATAGGAGGAGTTGGTCCAGAGGCCCTCCACCATCGTAAGGGCGCCGCTAGCCCCCTCGTTGCCGCTACCCTCGTTAAGTTCAATGTACATGATCTCATCGTTGTTCTTGGGCTGGCACTGCATCGTCTTCTTCACCTGATGTGCCAGGTACGAAGAGTTGGTGTACCGCACGTCGTAGAGGAGGCCGTCAAACTTATTGAGGTTCAGCGCTCGCGTGGACTCCTGGCCCAGCAGCACGTTCCGTGTGAAGCTCGCGTCAAACACGGGCGCGTGGGTGTCATACTCCTGCAGGTCGCGCAGCACACCGTCCACGTACATCGCGAGGAAGGCCGCGGCATTGGTGGGGACGGTGCTCACAGCTCCAGGGTACATAGCGCCGTAGGTGATGCCGACGTGGGACCACTGCTGGATGGGGATGGTGGCCTTCCAGGAGGTCCACTCGCGGAAGGACTCGCACGGCTGGCAGCTGCAGCCCATGTAGATGGCAAACGTGAGCGAGTTGTCCTGGAGGCCGAACTCAAACTCGAACTGAATGCTGGTGGTGTTGTCAATCTGCTCCTTCATGTCCGTGGACAGGAACGTCTGCTTACCCTCTGAGACGTATGGGAACACCCACAGCTCGAGAGTCATCGCCAGGGGGCCTTCGGGGAAAGGCATCACAACACTGGGGGGCGCCATCAGACGTCGCTCCATGTCCAGCTTGGTGAAGTCAAGAGAGTACTCCTGCGTGTAGAACCTCTTCTCAATCTCACAGGGTAGCAGCAGGCGCGAGTACACCCACAAGTCGTCGATGTAGCCCTCCTCCTGGTTGCCAAACACGAGATCCCCGAGATGCTGCGTGTACCAGGCGTTGGTCTCGTCATCGCTGGGGAGGGCCTGGACATTCTGTGCATGTGCATTGTTCATGTACGTCTCCGTGTCCCCATTCTCGTACTTGAGCAGGCAGATGAGCTTCCACCCGCCTGGGTAGGGCGCCTTCTGGGCCGAGATGAACATGAAAAGGTAGGCGCAGATCGTGTACTCCTTGAGCCCATCAGGCATGTTCAACTTGATGGGGTCTGACGACGGGCCAAACTCCACAGCACCCAAACGAATCAGGTCCTTGTCCTCAACGCGGTAATGCTTTTGGTACATGAAGTGCTTCTCGCGGCCGGAATAGTCAAACACTTGGAATTTGTCCTCCGTCTCCATGGTGGCGTCCACAGTGTAATCAAAGGTGTAGCGGAGCACAAGGTCGCTGTACAGGTCACTAGTGGTCGCGTTGTAGGAGATCTGCTTGCGGGTGAGGGCATCCACCTCAAGGTGGTTGGTCACTTTCGCGTCATACATTCCTTCACAGGCGCCAGGGGGGGACTCATCGTGGTGGGAGTGGATTGCGACGGTCTCCGCGGTCAAGCCACTGGGGATGGGGTGCCCGGGCATTAGGTGCTCGCCACCAAAGGACACACGCAGCCACTGGCTGGGGGCAAAGTTGGTGCCGTACACCGCCACCTCGGTCGCGCTGGTGCCGGTGACCGAGGGGATGACTTCCACCACCATTGCCGGGCTCCAGGGCCCGTTGCTCTCCTCAAACATGTTCGGGTCGGTGGTCGCCGCGGCAAGGGGCAGCATGTTGTCCGGGTGCGCGAAGTCCATGTAGTACACGAGGTTCGCGTCGAGGCCAGCCGAGAGGTCGTATGGCTTGAACATCACCCCAGTCATCTGCGGCACCGTCAGCGCTGTGTTGAAAATCATCACCTCGTCCACCAGGCCGTAGAAGGTGGTGGACATGGTGGCGTTACCCTCCTCATCATACACATAGTCCTGGCACACTGAGAAAGAGCCCGGAACAGGCTTGCATGCGGTGGTGAAGGTCTCCACACTAAGCCCATCCACCATGATGCTGCCCTCGCCCTCCTCATCGATGGACACCATGACGAAGTGCCATTCCTCCGCGGAGGAGTTAGCGCCCGTCTGCGTGACGTCCAGAATGCAGTCATCGTAGTAGAAGAAGCGCACGCCGTCGTACATGATGAGGCCGTTGTTCTTCACATCGCCCCCTGATGACTCAAACGCAAGGACGGTTTGCATCACCCCAACAGTGGAGTTCTCCTCCTTGTTCTCCATCGCCTCTACCATCTCCACCTGCTGCAGGCGGCGGCGAAGGTTCTTGTCCTCCGCCACGTCTTGGGACAGGCGGGACATCTCGCCCTCCTTGGATGGGAACACCCACGCACCAAAGGTGTAGCCAGAGCCTGATCCTGCCACAAGCTCAGTCACCGCATCGGCCATGAGGTAGTTGTCTCCGTCGCAGTACAGCGCCACCTCCGTGAACTCGAAGGGGTAAGAGTTGAAAGTGGGCACGTTACCCGCGGCCACATACGTGAAATCGAGGGAGTCGGTGGCGGGTGAGACGCACTCGAAGTAAGTGCCATCACTGCTCAAGGTGCCAGCAATCGGCATGGTGTGGTACTGCTCCTTGGTGGGCTCCACGCGGTACGCCGGGTACTGCGCCATGACGGCAGACTTGTTGTCCGGGCGGCCCAGGAGCTCCTGCATGTAGTCGTACGCTAGGGTGTCCTGCAGCTGGTCCACCTCGGTCTCAGGCATGAGGCACTGGAAGGGCTGATCCTCCGGAGCGACCATCAGCTTCACCGTCTTGTGCGACGCCTTCTCACCCCAGCGGCACCTGGTCCACTGCGACGATGCGATGTTGAATCCCTCCACTGCAAGGGTCTTGCTGCCAATCTGAGGGGCGGTCATGATACCATACTCACCCTCGGGAATCACAACATCCACGGGCTCCTCTTCACCCACGGTGATGGAGTACAGAGTCGTGGGCTCCCAAGGCACCGCCATCGCGGTGTACTCGTAGGTTCCCGAGCCAGTGATGTGGTTCTCCCCGAACTCGTCCATGATCACCTTGTAGGCGGTGTCAGTCTTGTTGTTGAAGCGGTAGTACGCAAACACACCGGTGGAGTCGGGAGAGGCAGGAGGCATCTCACGGGCGAACATCGCTTGGGAGGTCGTGAAGAACTCCTTGGACATCGCCGCCTTCCAAATCTTGAGCTCGTCAAAGGCGCCCTTGAAGTCCTGCCCAAACACGCCCTGGTCTGGCGTCGGTGAGAAGCCCTGCACATCACGGTTGGAGGAGCCACCGCCAAAGGAGAAGTCATCCACGTCATCGAGGTAGAAGGAGAGCCGTGTCTCATCCACCACCAGCACGATGAAGTGCCACTCGTTCAGTTGGGAGGCGTTCACATTCGGGGTCTGAAGGTCGCCGTTGATCACCGCAGCAAAACTGCCATCGTAGACGACACCAACAGACATGCCATCTTCTTGGGTGATGGACATGATAATAGCCTCGTCAGTGAGGGGCAGCTCCATGGGATACGCCCACATGGAGATGGTGAACACATTCGTCAAGTTGTCCAGCAGGCTTCTATCGAGCGCGAAAGACTCGCCCCCGTCAAGCTTGATGGAGTAGTCCTGGTAGGTGTAGCTGAGCTCGAAGGGCGAGCCAGTGAGCCCCGCGTCGTTGGACACGCCGAAGTAGTAGTCCTGGGAGGGGAACGCCGCAGCAGGGAGGGTGCACTCGATGACTTCCCAGAAACCATAGTGGTAGTCATACTGATGGCTGTCATAGGCATTGTATGGGAACGGGGGGATGTTGCCCTCACGGGTGTCGTCAGAGGGTACCCACTCATCCTCCTGGGCCGGGTGGCGAGGGTCATACAGGCCGAGGTTGGGGATATGCGGTGACGCCTCGAACACGGTCCGTGCCGAGGTCTTCATCACCTGGGTGGTGCTGTTGAAGCTGAAGATCGCGTTGGCCGTTCGGGACTTGCCAGGGATATTGCGGAACCAGTTGTTGTAGTACTCGTGGTCAGACGGCATCTCTGGGTTGTAATAGGAGGTATCTGCACCATCCCCACGGTCATCGAAATAGAGGCCAGTGGGGTCGGGTTGCGCATTGATGCACTTCATGTAGGGCGAGCGCGCGAAGCCAACGCCGTGCACAAGCACTTTCATGCCTCCGTCGAGGGGAAGGGGATGTTCCTTCTCCTTCAGCGATATGCGCCCCTGTTCAGTGTTGGTGGTGACGTCCAGGACCATCGGCTGCGCCCACGGGACGCCGGTGTAGGCGTACTTGGCGTTCTCAGGGAAGTCGTGGAACACCGCATAGTCATTATCAATGTCTGTGATGACGGACTGGATGTCGTCCGAGCTACCAGCAGTGTATCCAGCCTTATCGCTGATGACCCAGGTGCGGTTGCCCAGGTTGCGAGAGATACCGGAGAAGGGACTGAGCGGTGGAGCCGGGGGGCTGTCGTCCTGAAGTAGCCGGCGGCCAACGTTCGTCTGGTCGTTACCCTCCGTGTTGGGAGGTGGAGGGGTGGGGGTGGGGCCTGCTCAGGGGACTCCATGCAGGGGTTGTTGAAGCGCCCGTAGTACACCCGGCCAGCGGTGTAATCCACCTGGACGCCGCGCGGTGCCTCAAGGGTGCGTTCGAGCTGCTTCAAAGGCATCTTGAAGATGGTGCTCTTGATCTCGTAGTTGTGCAGAGGGCGATTCCACACCCCGACCTCATCGATGAATCCAGCGAAGGTCTTGAACTCGTTGAGAGCCCCCCTCTCGCAAGACTTTCCGATGTAAAAGCTGCAGCACTGACCTGGTGTGTTGATGGTCGTGTCGACTGGAATGAAGGAGTCACTCACCGGCTGATCCGTGTTATCGTTAAGACCATTCAAAAGTAAGTGACGATTTCCAGCTTCACCGTCTTCCAGACTCTCCATAACACCCATAGAGTTCGAAGAGAGCGCACCGTCGTCCATGCCAGTCTCTTGGATGGTGGTCTCGAGCAAGCCGCGTCTCCGGGTTGTGCATCTGTTGGGATACATGTATGACGTGAAGTACGTGCCCTGAGGTGCCGGATCGAAACCCTTGGACAAGTCCGTCGGGTCAAGTGGGATCATCAGCTCGACGGGAAGCCCATCGATGAACAGCTGACCAATACCCGTCTCGTTGATTGACACCATGGCGTGGTGCCACATGTAGTCCTCGTAACGGCAGATGGAGTAGTACTTGCTGTCGTGGTCGCTGTACACAAAGCGTCGCACCGTTGGGGACCAGAGGAGACCCATCTTGCAGTCGAAGCGGATGATTGTCTGCTCCTCAGCAGAGGGCTTGACAATGAGGTTCAGCTCCACGCAGTAGAAAGGATCCGCTGTGGCATAGTAGATATCGTATGCATAGAAGCACACAAGGGTGTACTCATCGCGGGTGTCCGTGTCCCCATCGGCATCGGGAGGGGCCTCCCACACAAACTTACGGCGTACAACGGTGGCTTCTGGGCTGCTGTCATGTGTCGGGTATCCGTAACCCTCAAGGCGGGCGAAGCGCCAGTCTTCGGTGCCGGATCCGGCGTTACGGGTCTCCGGGAGACCGGTGGACTCGAGCACCAGATCTGTGCATTCGTCAAAGTCAATTGCCGTGACATAGAACTCGATGTCCTCACCGAAGTACTGTGTGATCGAAGGCCAGCTAAACTGAGGGAAGTCGGTAATCAGATTCGGGGGTGTCAGATGTTCGTTCGCTTCTATCCACTTTTCCACCTCCGGGGTGTCCACGATGCCATTGACGCTGCCTCCTGAAAGCGAGTTATCAAACACTGGAGGGTTGTTCATGGTGCATAGCATGCCACTGGGGACGACGCTCACACCGCCCTGGTCCTGACCGCATTCAGAAGCTCCAGCGCTTGCGGTACAGCCAGTGGTGTTGGTCTCATAGTTGGGTCCGAGGCCACAAACGGCACACGTGGCGGAAGGTGCAATACCGTAGACACCATCACGGTTGGCATAGGTGAAAATACCAGGATTTACCGCGACCTCGTTTTCTTTGCCCTCGTTGAGAAAGGTAGGTGTTGTGCACGCTGCGGGACAGAAGTACATCGGACCATCGTAAAGGTACACCATGAAGTCTACAATAGACTTGGACATGTAAGCGTTCTCGGCGCCGATGCCACGGGTTGGTTGAGTGTACTGCGTGATCACCTCGTTGGAGGGGATATCCTCCACAGCAACAACCATATTATACAAACCCTGGCGGAGGTCGTCGCATGGACCATCGATGTCCGGGCACCACTGGTAAGAGTATCCGTGAGTTGTCCATTCCACCAACCCAGGAACGCCAACGTCAGGATCAAAGGAGTACTCATCAACGCCAAGAACACGGCTGGGTACACGATCCGTGGGACAGGTCTGGTTTTTCTTGTAAAATTTGTTTTCAGTGTCGCACTTGAATTGGCCGTACTTCAACACAGTGGGGAGGATGGGTCCCGGGGGATCGTTCTCGCTGTGGGGGAAGGCAGAACTCTTAGAACGCATTATACCACCCATTTCAGTCGCAGAACCAAAGCGGAAACGAAGAGTATCACGATCGGGATCATAGGCTGCAATCTGGAACTTGCTGCGGTAGCCTACGGGACGACGGGGGACGGGCAGAATTGGGATCATGGAAATAATAGGCGAGCGGTTGGCAATATCGGACTTAATCCAAATCTCAGACTCCAGGCGGTAGCGGCCTTCGGCGTTATTGTTCAACATAAGGTCAAGGTTGCTCAAGCACCGACCGTACTCGTCCATGAGACCTTCGGCACACTCATAAATCCGGTCACCACCAGTGAAGTGAGCAGTGTAAGGAATATCCGTGTTCTCGTAGTAGTAGTGGGTGAAGCGGCCGATTCCGATAAGGAAGTTACCGATGATGGGGTTCCCGGTGTGATCCACACGCGTCACTTGCATCTCAACTTCCACGGAGCTTCCCTCATCGTCGCCAAGATACATACCGTAAACCTCAGCCCAGGGCGCACACTTGTTGGGATCACGGTCAACGTTGTTCGTGTAGGCGCTGCACAAGTCCGTCTGCTCTTGGTTGTCGGTCCAAGTGCCATCTTCGTTTTGGAGGAGAACATCACAGTAGAAGGGACTGCAGCGGACCAGACAGAGCAAAAAAAGTCAGTCGCCGGCGACTAAATATAACTAAATACAAAATAAAGCCTGTAAACAGCTTGGACCAGCCACCCTCGGGCCTCTAGAAAAAGTAACGGGCGACAGAAATCAGATACGGAATCGCTGCCATAGTCTCGATGGGACTGTATCAAGCTGATGTTGTAAGTCAGTAGTCACGTTCAGGAAAGATCCGGGAGTGACTTGGTGCACTCGCGATAGCACACTGACTGGCAGGAAGACCATGAAGATAAAACAAGCAGATATCTCAGATTTGGAATACATCAGAGTCCTTAAGCGGAGAGGCAGGAATATTCCCATGCCACGTGACGTATCGAGAAGCAATCAACTCGTGACATCCCGCATCGCGACAGCGGTTGAAAAGGCGACCTGCTTCTGAAGAGAAAGGTCAGGTTTTTCCCAATGTCACCAGCTTGAGGACTATGTATTGGAACAGGTAGGCAGCAGTCAACCGGTCAACTCGTGAAGCTGCCGTGCACTGCCTGGCTGCTGGGAGGAAAACAAAAGATTGCGGATTCGCAGTTGCCAGAAGGAACACGAGGTGATAGGAATTGTCTGATTTTTTTAAAAGGTCCATATCCGTGAGCCCGTGCTCGCGGGGCCGGGGTTTTGGAGTGAGGGGGAGCAAAAAGCCTGCAGCTCAAAGAAGACCACACTAACAGGTTGGGTTGTGGAAGGCAGGCTGTGACTGGTCTTGACGAATGACGACGCCTGCTGTATACGTGGGTTGGCGCACGTCCCGCAAGCTTTTCACTACAAGCGGGCTCATGTGGGGACTGCCGGAGAAGGCAACTTACTCTGGGCACTGAACAATCTCGGCCTCAATGGGGTAGTCCTGCTTCTTGGGGGGGAATCTAATAAAAAACCTTTCCCCGGAGATCCCATTACCATTCTCATCATCGTACAGAGTAACGTTCAGGTCGGCGGATGCATCTGGGGGGGCGTCGAAGAATGGCTTCGAGTTCACACAACCGACAGCGTCCGACCGTATACCCGTGTTGTCGATGCCTGTCACTTCAGTGGGGCAGTTGAAACACGCCGCCCGATCAGGTGAGTTGGCACCAGCATTAATATCGCAACCAGGATTGGTGGTCGTATATTCCTTGTAGAAGTACTCGTTTCCGTAAAAAGTCTTCTGCGTGTGTTGGGAGCTAGTTTGCGCCCACTGAGCAAAAGACCCAAACAATGCTACTTAGAAACGGTTCAGGGTCACGAGGTTCAGCAGTTGTCCTGCAGAAAGAAAAAAGGCTACGCACCCTCTCGCCAAAGTTAGCGCCCCAATCGTAGTCGCGGCGGAATGCAGCCCGCAAAGTAAACTGCAAGAAGAAAAAACACAATCGTTCTCAACAAAAGAGCATAACTCCAGATAAACGAGACAAAAAGGAAAAATAAAGAAAAGCGTAATTCTTTCAACGGGGGAAACATTCCGTCCGGAACGTACCTCAACCTGGGCTTGGACACCATCAGTCCAGCCCCGAACGTTTCCGGTAGGCTCCCAATACAGGGCACCGTAGCGGAAATGGGATCCTGTGGGCATACAATCAGTTTGGAGAAGAGGTCAGCCCCTTGCCGGTCTTCCGTAAGTTCTTTCGCAGAGTACGATGTACGTCGAGACTAAAATGTAAGCTTGGAACCCTCTGCAAAAAAACTTAGACCGAAACTCCCGAATAGCCTTGAGCAGTCACAGGAGTACGCAAAGAGATGCAAACCATAGCAAGCTGCACGAAAAAGTGAAGGGACTGCTTCTGCTTATTCGGTGAACTTTGACCTACAGATAGGCGTCCGTGAGAGACGTGTACATCCCTAGGACTGGAGATTCAAACTTAATGTCCAGTCAAGTCGGAATATTTCACCTCAGAACTGTGATCAGAGGCCTGTATATATCAGCCAGTGCTAACGGTTGTTAACAATTACTCAACCACGATGACACACCAAAGGTTGACCGTCACAAAACGCGGTTGACCTCCAGGGCAAGCAGACACTCGCATGATTCGTAAAGTAAGCTAACCCATATTTTTTGGTAATTTTATCACCATTGCACACTCTGCTTGCGCCTCCCCCTAAAAGCCGCATTTACCTGATGCGAGGCCGAATAGGGCGACCAGTGCCACAAGGCAAAGGCCCCTTCCGTTGGCCATCTTGCCAACCCCTTTCTAGATAATTGTTCAGTGGGTATTCAACGCCAAGTTGTGATAATTGTCCGTTCAAGTCAAGAAACAATAACGGAACGCGGAATTCAGGCTGAAGTTCAGTGCCTCAATTTGAAACTGGTAAAAGTGAATTCTGGTGTAGTTGAGATTTCAGCTAAAATAGTCGTAGCGTTTGGGCATTATTGCCGACTGGGGAACGTCCGCGGAGGCCTGCTGGTCGCGGTCCGACTCCGCTCCGTGGTCGCGGCCTGGTCGCGGCAGCGCGCTTCGAACAGGTCGCGGTCGTTTGCAGCACAAGTCAGCGCATGCGTTGACATTATTCTGATTGATTCCCTCCCGCTTTGCGTTTGCCTTATCTCTAACAATTTGGAAATACAAATTGGAAAGGGAAGGGTTACAAGTCAAATGCGCAATCAATTAGTCGGGGGGTATTTATTTTGCTTTTAGTCGGCGAAAAATATTCACCTTAAGTATGGGGGGTTCCGAGATGGTTGTATTTATTTCGTTTCTTAAGTATGGGACGGAATTAGTCACCAGCTTCGGAATTAAATCATTGTTCCAATTGATTGCGCATTTGACTTGTAGAGCCTACTGTATACAGTACTGTACAGGGTACGCGCTGGAACTCGCACGTCCCGAAAAAAGTCTGAACCAGTGTCACGGTCATATGGATATCGATGTCGCTATCGCTATCGTCTCGCATCGCATCGCCTGGCATGGCATTGGCATGGCATGGCATGGCATGGCATGGCATGGCATTTGGCATGTCATGCCATGTCACATTGCATCGTCTCGCGTGTCATCGTCAATTTTGAATTTATTTTACAGGATTATAATTTATATTATTACAACAGATTATCTTCCGTCGATATCGCGGATACGATTGCCGTTGGCGTTGACTACTGTAGCTCCAGTACTGCGCACCAACGTTCACTGCCCATAATTTTCTGAACGTAATAATAATAATAAAACAGTTACGCTGAGAAGTCATGAGTCCGCTGTAATCATGCAAGCAGGCAACTGAAGGACAGAGCTGGAATCATCCTCATCGCGCGCCCCGAAGGGCTCATCCAGGCCGAATCGACCTAGGAAACCGCGGCAAGGCAAAACTACGCTGAGCGCGCGCTAAAAAGGTCGTGCCGGCGGAGAAGCAGCATTGGAAGTGGAGGTGGAGCGTGGCTGTATCTGTGGCTACTATCCGGTAGCGTCCTTGTGGTAGGACTGAAAACACGGCCAATCCCACCACAAGGACCACTATTTCTGTTAAGGTCTCGCTAGCAAGCTGCGAGATATGATATGATAAGATAGCACGGATGTTATTGAACAGTAACAACTCGTGCAACGTAAGAGCGGGTGATGAGTGCAGTGCTTCGTCCGAAGTTATTGCCGTAGCACAACGCTACCTCATCTATACCGAATGCCCTGCATCTCATAGATGCCACCGCTATCGTGTCGGGTTGTGAACCCTGCTGGATGTGACACACCGACAGTATAATCTGTGAAAACAAACACACAGTGAAGCACTACAAGTCAGGTGCTACGCTCGCATATGTCAACCGTGAAACTGTGAAGCTATACACAAGATAATACGATGTGTTATAGCTTCCGCCGAAAGAAAGTGATGACAGCCCCTAAGGTGTCAGATGTGGAAATGACAGATGCTATGAACCGTCTGACTACCGAAGTCGATATCGGAGATGGCGCTGATGACAGTGAAGAAGTCATAGTAGTCGAGCCATATCGGTGATGACACAGATGACGATGACACTGTCGGCATGCCAAATCCAGCACACCACCTCGAGTGAGGTGGGCAGACCAGAATGAATACACTCATACCAATCTCCATACCAGTCCATACCAGAAAGAACCACAATCATGCCTGCCAGGGCTGAAAACCCCAAAAAGTTGGACAAAGTCCACACGGTCCTGGCAGGCCTGTCAGCTCCCTGTCTCTAGTGCCACTCCTCCACCGGGGGAATAGTATGTTGCTGTGCCCTAAGGGTCCGCACACCGCGGTGCCATGCAGCCGGATGCTTCGTCAGGGATATGACAAGGAGTACCCGAAGGCAGGTCCAAGTCACCCCGTCACCGTCAGACTTGCAGACAAAGGAAGATGTAGGGAGGGTCACAGCGGGTGGAGGCAGAGGCTCTCACGTACGAGACAGGTGCCGGTCACGAGTCCCCGAAGGGTACATAAGGTCGTAGGAGTCAAGGCACGGCATGCAACATTCACATAACAGGTCTTGTGCATGTTTGCTAAACCTCTAGGTTAACTGTCATTCTACCGGTTGTTTGTATTCTGCACATATTTTCAAAACCAAATCATAAAGTACCTGCAACAAAGTACCTGCAAAGCACAGTCAGATACAAAACCCAAAACAGGACAAAACAGAGGGTACTCACAGTCAGATCATGCTGTTGCTTTCTGAGTAGGCCTCCATGTCGAAAATCCAAAAGATCTAGCAGCCTGAATCACTGCCTTTTGCATATCCATGTAGCTGTCAAAGAGCATGTTGAAGTAGGGCACGGTGTTCTTGGTGGGAGGAACCGGCTTGGTGTAGGGGTCAGCCAAGTTCTTCTCCGAAGGTACCCTCCAGCATATGATCCAGCCCAGTCTGACAAAGTCTCTGAGCATATGGAATCTGACCAGAACATGTTTGATCTTCTGGGATAGTGGGATGTTCTCAGCAATAGATCTGCATGCATCATTATCCAGGAGAAGAGGAACTGGAAGTTCCAATCTGGGGCAGGTTGCTGAGGCTGGTAGGTATTCTGTGCTTCTCATATTCTGATAGTCTACTGGCCTGCGGTCTGATTCTGAATAAATCTCGAGCTCATCTGTCACTGACTTGCCATCAGGCCTGACACCACCGACTCTTGTACCCGTAGGTGTAGTGTAGTCCAGGAGTTTAGTCAGGAGAGTGCCCGGCTGTAACCCAGGGTAACTGAATGCAATGTCAGTGGCGACCCTCTCTGTTTCAGTGATCTCAGAATCGAGTCCAGTAGTAGAGGGTGGCTGTCCTTGAATAGGGTGTTGGATATAGCCGAATATTTCTGTTAGCATAAACATGAGAGATACTACCCGTTGCGCTGCAGTAGATGCTGCAACATATTCTGAACCCGTAGAAGATGTCTCTGTGATAGTCTGTCGGACTGTACCATACTGTAGAATCATGCCACAGAAGAATATCACCATGCCAGAGTATGATCTAGCTGAGTTTTCTAAGTCTCTGGCCAGGTCAGCATCGGAGTACACAAACAGTGTGAGCACACGTGCTGGCCTCTCAGGGTAATAGAAGGCCATCCTGTAGTGTGCCGTGCAGTCCAGATACTGTGCAATTCTGATAAGAGCTTTCATTGAGTCCTCTGAGGGACAGGCCACAAACTGTGATAGGTAGATAACTGCATAGTAGATATCTGGCCGTGAAGTCCTGCTGTGCCAGAGCAGAGACCCAAGGATAGACCGATAGGGCTTTACCAGAGTGAGGTCAGGGTCTGCTGGTCTCGATATCACAAGTTTAGAGTCCATAGGTGTGCGGAAGGGTCTCTCGGGTATGTTGTTAGCTGTCATAAGGTCCTTAATTTGCCGAGACTGATTGAGGTACACCCCCTGGTCATCATGTTGTACTGTCATCTGAAGGATAGAGGATATAGGACCCAAGTGTTTGGCCTTAAAGGTTGCTCTGAAAGCAGTCCAGAAGGCCTTCTCAAGAGCCGTGGAACAGGCCATACCGAAGTCATCCACATATACCACACACATAGCCTTAACCGTAGGCGTGTAGATGAAATAGATACAGGCATCATGTGTAGACTGCCTGAATGAGTGTCCCATGTATTTGAAACTGAGCATAAACTGTTTAACCATCCTCTGCCATGATGCACCGGCAATCTTGAGGCCGTACAGCGCATATGAGAGTAATGCATAGTTGTAGCCCTTAAAAGTATAGCCAGAGGGAAACTGAATCCACACGGGGAACTCAAGCTTAGCATGCATAAAGGCCTGAGACACATCCAGATGTGACACCACCAGCTGGAATAGAGCTGCAAATATGAATAGCAGTCTGAAAGCCGATATCTCTGGGGTAGCTGAAGAGTTCTCCCACGGAAGGTAGCCTGTAGTTCTGCTGCCGTCACCAGCCATACGGGCTTTAAATATCTGATAGGGCTTGCCTGCGCCAGGGTCAGGTTTGAATGGCATAGACAGTACAAATAGTGTAGTAAGGTACTGTGCACTAGCCGGAGGTGTTCCCAGCTTGAGCTTCTCCTGATTAACCATATCACCAACCTCCTGATCCATAGCTTTTAGCCAGTCTTCAGACTGTGGTGAGGATAGGGCCTGTTTGACACCGTGAGGTAGCTTAATCTCTGGTGCCGAGACCTCAAGCATATGGGTAATAGTAGAGGTAGGAGCATCAGAGAGAAACTGCTCCATGCTGCTGAAACTGCCAAACATGTATTCTGCTCTGAGGTCACTGCTGAGGGTGTCAGAGAAGGGCAGGTAAGCTGCTGAATGAGTGGATGGGAAGATAATCAGGTTGGCCGGGAGATCAATGTGCCAGCCAGCCGGCTCGTCGGGGCAGGGCTCCAGGATAACACCGTAGGGCCTCCTGTTGCCTCTGTGGGTGGAGATGAGAAGTGCACTGTAGATAGGTGCTCTGATTGTCTGACGAGCCTTCACAATAGTCCAGATAGGGTAGTGTTCATTAATGCCATTTAGCTTTCTGTAGCAGTCCAGATAGTGCAGTAGGTCCCGATAGTGCCGACCATCTGATGTCTGTGATGTCTGACTGTCATAGTCCAGGTAACTGTGCCATCTGTCTGAATAAGCTGAACACATGCGTGCGACTCCTCTCCGTCAAAGAAAGAACCAATACCATGAATCCTCGAGCCTGCTGTGTCAAAGCTGTCACTGAACGGCTGCGGTCTGTCATAGGATGCATCAAACTCCCGCTCTGCCTGATGTGGGTCTGGAAAGGAGCCCAATATCTCTCCCATGTCCTGATGATTATGAATCCAGTGAGGCTTGCCAACATAGTGTACCATATTTGTCTCAGTATCCAAGATCTTATATGCCAGAGAGCTGACTGATACACCAACAAGGCGGCCTGACCAGGCCGCCCGCTGGGAGCCTGGGACTTCCTAGACATGCCAGGCTGTCTGGAGTTCCTCTGCTGCTGAGACATAATGACATAGCAGCTTTGGCCGAAGGCCTTCAGTTTTGCATAGCCATAGTGGTAGCCTCTGATCTGATGAAATGGTGTTGAAGAGATGTTCTTGTGAGTAGAGAGGTTCCATATGAAGCCAGCATGGGTGGCAGCCAGAGGCCAGTAGTCCTCGGGCATGCCAGCTGCCCGAAGTAATGCCTTAGCCATGTCGGATATCTTGCCAATGGCATTCTCTGCATGAGGATTGTCTGTATGTACTGTAGGTGATGATTTCTGGTGTAATATACGATGCTTCTGATAGAAAGCAACACACTGGGGGTCACCCATCTCTGGAGCACAATCTGTACGGAGTGTAATGGACTGTGGTGCATACCCCATTGCATGTAAGCTGCCGTAGAAATGAACCAGACAGGTGTAGTATTCTGATTTCTGTACGAAGGTATATACAAATATGAACCTGCTGACATAGTCAATGAACTGACATCGGTACAAGTGGCCGTTGTAGCCAGCTGGTGTAATAGGTCCTGTCATGTCAGCAGCCCACTTCTGGCCGGGCTGTATGGCAACTGATCTCAGCTGGTCATGGTGTCCACAGGGCTTCTGCTTCAGCTTACTTGTACAGCATACTGCACAGAACTAAGAGCAGGTCGGCATAGCTGCTATAGCTCGCCTGGATAGCAGAGGCCGACCGAGCTGGATGCCAGGTAGGTCGTAGAGCTTAAGCAGACTGGCCGTAGAGCCCACATGGCACCCATGACATGCCGGTAAAGTGTCATCTAGGAATTAGTTAATGATACCAAAATTGTCTTGTTAGCGCGGCCCAAAACCAAGGCTCAACATCGATAGTTCCGATAACCGATACAATCGATTAATCGTGAACATTGGTATCGATCGATTCCAGATTTGCAATATTTTGCACCATTAGTATTGATCGATGCAATAGCGTCTGATATCGGTATTGATCGCGATGGCTTCATGAAATATCGACATTGCTCGATTGTGCCGGGCCGAAAATCGCAATTGCTCGATTCCACAGTGAAATTTGGTTGTATCGATTAATCAAGGGTATCGATAATCGGCATTGGCGAAATTCACCATCCCGCCCTGGGCCCACGATAATCCGCCAGAGCCCAGATTTCAAATTTCAAAGTTTACAAAGTACTTGGCCCTGCCGGATGCTGCTCCGTCTGTCGATCCCAATGATTGGTGGCAAAAACACAAATCAGCCTTTCCCAAGCTGTGGTTCATGACCCGTCAGTTCTGGGAAATCCTGCAACCACGGGTGGGGTACTGGGGTTGAGCGTATTTTCAGTGGGTGTGGTATCTTGCATGGCGCCTGGGGACCCATCGTCCCTGCTACAGTGGAAGCGCAACGGTGGTGGCTATACAATCAACTACTACGCCATACTTGCGGAGAAGGCGTACGACGCGATCGCCAAGGCGGGAAAGCAGACGGTGCGAGTACTGGCAGGGGTAGACGACTCTGGCCGACGCATCTCCACCTCGATCACGGTTGAGGTGGGGAGGTGGAGCGCCCAAGGTGCGGGCACCAAACAACGTCAAGCCCCACGAGCAGCACGCGGCAGGGAGGCGCGTGGGGGGAGAATCGACCAGATAGCCGAGGAGGTGGCCTCCCAGTTCATCAACAAAGTGGGGTCGAAGGCCGACGAGGTCTTCCAGCAGGCCGTAGCCACCAGCAGGCAGCCCACCCCCGAGACCAAGAAGCTGCTCAAAAACATCAACAAGCAACTGGAAAGGTTCAACGAGTCCAAGCCCGTCACACTGGACGAACTCCGAGACCTGCACAGAGAACAAGAGCGCAACGCTGGGGTGCGCCATACAGAAATCACTCAAGAGGTAAGAGGCTTCCATAAAACATACCAGGAAACCGGTGGTGCCATGGTGAACACCCTCAAGGCACTCACCGATCGCCTGACAGGAGAAGGAAAACACCAGGCACCTGATCATCCGCTTCACTTCACGAAAAAATCACCACAGACTGCAGAGGAGGACGATCAATACCGGGGCATCCCCTACACTGGCAAGAAACCCGACCCCAAGAGGAACCAGCCCCCGCCAAAGAGACCAGCAACCAACACGGGGGGCCGGGCGATCGACGCCGAACCACCGGCGAAGCGGAGGGCACAAGGGGGCGCACAGGCGACAGCACAGGAGGGGGCACAATCTGAGAGCCCCCGATCTGCCCCGCCACTCACTAGAAAGGTGAGCAATCATACAACCCCATGCCCTGCTGACCAACTCACATCACAACCCACCACACCCTGCCAGTGGGATCACACCCCCACTGCACTAACAAATAACATCTGTGCTGCAGAGGACCAAGGAAGCAACAGGCCTGCAAGACAGGGTGGCTTAACAGAGCCAGCCACAGGGCTCCATAGCAAGAGAAGAGATATAGGAAGCAGACCTAGTAAAGCTAGCCTGACCTTACAAATCAAAGTAATATTTATGTTGTCTCTGCCTGCCATTGCAACTGCCACTGACAAATGCTGTGAATATATGCACCCGGCATGCATTTCCTACATTCACCATACCGGGGGACCGAGCATTAACCACACACCGTTCGAATGGAAAATAACAATTCACTATAATAACCTACAACAACCTAACCGAAAACTAATAGCAACACCCCGACAGACAAGGAGTCCACACCACTCTTGGGTTCACCTTGACGACACACTAAATAATTGGAATGATGATGCCTCACAACACTCACACCCTCATGCCGGTGGCAAGCAAAACAGAAAGCACCAAAGGGACAGCAGGTGCGGATACACGCCAGTAATGGCGAAGGTCCTACCCAAACATTTCAGCCGAAGGAGGGCAACATTACCACCCAACTGGCTAAAACATAACTGTCCTAATACAAACAACCCTACGGTAACCCTAAGCAAAAAAGATACAAATGACCGTGCACAACCCAAATTAATGGGAATAAAACTGAAAAACCTCGGGGGAAGACTCAGGGGGGTGGAAGGACTGCATACACAAAATACAGGAGCAAAATTCCAATGGTCGACCACAAACGAATTCCTAAAAATGCTCTACGTTAAATTCGGAAAAACCGGAGAACATACTGAAACCCGGAAATTTTTTGCACCACCACGGGACAACAAGACAAAAACACAGCCCACCTTGGAAATACCATTAGGGGAGTTACAGCAAGTGATTTAGGGCAATGTAACGCTGTAACCATAAACCCAACAATTGGAATGCATAGACATGAAAAAGGCAGAGCAGCGGCAACCCAATGTAATTGCCCCCACCAGCTGACAGTAGCATTACCACCCACCCGCCTAAACCATGCATGTCTGAATAACACAAACAACCCTATTATAACCCTAAGCAAAAAGGACACAAATGACCCTACACAGCCCAAACCACTGGGAAGGAAGCCAAAAAAGCTCTAGGGGACGACTCATGGGGGCGGAAGGGCAATGCACACAAAATATGAGAGCAAAATTCCAAAAGTCGACCACAAGCGAATTCCTAAAAATGCTCTACGTTAAAATCAGAAAAACTGGAAAACATGTGGAAACTCAAAAAAAAAATTTGGCACAGCCATGAGACAACGAACTAAAAACACAACTCACTCTGGGAATACCTTTAGGGGTGTTACAACAGGCGATTTAGGGCAATGTAACGCTGTAACCATAAACCCAAAAAATAGACTACACGGCTGCACTAAGTGCGGAGCAGCAGCAACTCAACGTGAACACCCCCACCGACCAACGGTAACATTACCACCCACCCGACTGGTAGGGAGTGACCAGGACATTGCCAGGCCCCTGCAGAACGCTGCACTCGCCCTGACCCCAATGCTCACCATGCTACTACTTACCACATTGCTAAGGAGAAAAGCGCCTGGCCGCACGAAGAAAATGAACAACATTGAACCCAACAGCATAACGTGTAAAAGGAGGAGCAGGAGGAGATGGACCAAAGCGAGAAATGCAACGAAAGGGAGGGCACAACCACCTCCCGGCCAGAAACTGCTCAGAATAATTTACCGAAATGGTAAACCCATGCTCATTAGGACAAGGAAACCAGAATATGCGGTAACTGCAATACCAGAGGGCACCCCAACCAAGCGCAAGCTGCTGATGAGGGGAGTTGAGCAGAGAATGAGACAAAGAGCCAGCCGCTGCAAGCGGAGCATGGCAGGTGGGGGAAGCCAGGACCACGCAGGGACGCACCCACACAACACCACCTCAAAAGGACTGTTCGAAAAGAAGGGCCGACTGAACATGTTCCAAATGCAACATGCCCACACACTATATGAGAATGACCCATTGCCTCCCCTGGTGGTAGCCTCAATGAGGGAAACACTGAAACCAGGGAACACCAAAGAGCCACATACTACGAAGGCACTACAACTACTCAGGAACCTCCAGAGCTTCTGCATACCGGTATGCGATGGCAAGCACTGGAGAGTAGTGCTGGCGGGACCAGACAAAGCAAACGACAAACTTAAGCTCTGGATATATGATTCCTTGAATGGTAAAACTAAAGCAACCCTACACAACACAAAGAGACTTACAACAGAAATGACCAACTGGGCAGAACACCTCACAAGGAAACTGAGCAGACAAGTAACAGTGGAACTAATGAACGTGGGCAACCAAAGCGCACAAGACCACTACAGCTGTGGGGTATGGGCCCTAATGGCCACCAAAGCATGGATGCACTTCCAAGAAACATGCCCAGAGGGACACTGGCCCACCCACTTCAATGAGGCGGTCAGCAAATGGGGACCCACCAACAGAGCAGCGGTGGATGCCTACAGGAAGTCGATACAGCACTCAGTGAAGAAAAGAATAACTGCCGCCGAAGGACAACAGCAAACGCCAGGGGGCAGTCAGCAAATGACAGGGGCCAGGGAACCCACTGATGACCCAAACCCAAACCCGCAAGCCGAGGCACAACCGCCACGAACCCAGGAGGGGGGGCACAGAGTACACACAAAGCAACAGGGACTATGGAAATGGCTCCATAGACTGACCCCCATGAACCAGGCAAGGGACAATGAGCACACGCTCGGAGAGCAGGGAACGATGGAAACCCACTCGGACGAGGGGGGGGAAGAGACAAGCGATGAACCCACTGCACAATGGGAGAAATTCGAAGACGTGCAACAGGAGGCACCGGAAACAAGCAAAGACTCCCGAAAACACCAGCCCCCCCTCACGGAACCAAAAAAGGGGGAGATAGGGGAAGACCGCCTACACATGCTCACATGGAACATAGCGGGACAAAGTGACGCCTGCCTCGACCTAGCAGAGGCAGTCAGGAAAAGACACCAGAACCAACTGGGTCTTCAAGTGGTGGTGCTCACGGAAGTAAAGCATGCACACGACAGTGTGATGAGGAAATTCAGAGACCTGCAGTACACTGCAATAGGCACCAAAACAGAAGCGAAAGAAGCAGGCAGTGCTGCAGAGCAGCCAGTGAAAGGAGGAGTAGCCATACTCCTTAGCAGCCCCTACGGCCACGCTCACAACCACCATGTGGTCCCAGCGAAGCACCTGGAGGGGTACCTACTCCATGTGGTGTTACACCTGCCCGGGGAAGTAATGTACCACGTGCTGGGCATATACAACCCACCGGGAGCGGAGGAGGGGAAAACCAGAGACAAGATACTAAAGTACACAGCCAACCTGTTCCGAAGAACAGCGGAAAAACCGAACGAGCATGTCATTGTTGGAGGAGACCTCAATGCAAGCAACACCAGCACAGGAAAGAGGGTAACGAAAACCGACAGACAATGGAAAAAGCTCGCGGAAGAGTTGAACCTCCATAATGTAGGTCCAACGGTTAATACCACGCTGAACTGGGCAGAGAACAGAAACATAGACAGATGGCTAGCACCGAAGGACAAACGGGCCCAATACGAGAGGGGAAGCACAGCACACCTCACCCAACACCACACGAGTGACCACGAGATGGTTAGCCTTACGACCCTTCGGCTAGACAGCATAGACACCCATGAACCATACGTGGACCAAGACCCCCACCCAGGGCAAGTGAAACTGAACACGCCCTTGAGCAAAGCCCACAGGGAAACCCTCCAAAGCGTCCTCCTCAGAACACACGACTACGCCAGGACTGCTAAGCTGAAAGACATGATAGGGATAGCCACCCAATGTAGGGAAGAAGGCAACAAGCAGGTGGCACATGCCACAATAGACAGAGCAGGAGAGGCAGTGCTGAGTATACTCAACAGAGCAAACAGTTGCGCGCTGAAGGACGAGGAACTACCGACGGTGATAACTGGAAGAACCTCCACCCATGGGCCAACGGACCTACTAATGAGCAAAAAGGACAGAAAAGAAAGAGATGCAGCGATACTCAAAATGCGGATGCACAAGAAAACCAAACGACAACTACGAAACCCACACACGGAACACACAACTCTCCGCCACCTGAAGGAAGGAGAAACAAAAGGCCCGACAAACAGGGACAATGCAGACACAAAGGAATGGGTCTCCTGGCTCACTGAGGAGGCCAAAAAAGAAAGGTCGGCTGCACACAAAGTGGTCAAACAGCACTGGAAGCGAGCCAAACAAAGGCATAATGACAAAACAGTAAGAGAATACTGGAACAACCAGAAACGATACCACAAAAGGATTTATGCCAAGGCCCAAGAAACAGGCCATGCCCCCACGGCGAATATACAGGCCCTACAGGACAGGGAGGGCAACCTAGCTGTGGGCCACAAGAACATTGCAAACGCACTAGTAGACCACATGGCCCACTCGGCACCATATAGGATGGAACACCGGAGTCTACCCGACCTAGCACCCCCACCATGGGAAGACCCAGCCCACAAGGAGCGACTCGTAAAGGCACCAAGACCGGACCCCAAGGGAATGGACCTCACGATAAGTAGACAGGGCTACAGCAAGGCAGTACACACCCTAAACAACAACAAGGCACCAGGCCCCACCAGAACCCCTAACGAAATTCTCAAGTACATGCCAGAGGACTTCCACGATGCCTTGCATGCGCTCATGCTGGAGATGTGGAACAGCAAACACGTCCCCCTCACTTGGAAGAGAGGGACATTCTGCTTTCACCACAAGAAAGGAGATGTCACCCTGCAGCAAAACTACAGGCCCATAGCCCTACTGGAGGGAGTATTCAAACTATACACCTCGCAAATAGCAAACATGCTCTCCACGTTCTGCGAAACACAGGGGATACTGGCTCAGGCACAGGAAGGCTCCAGAGAGAAAAGAAACACACTCAGACAACTCACGAGAGTGACCAACGCAATAGAGGATGCAAATGTCTCCGGACGGGAACTGCATGGCCTGTATGTTGACTTCGAAAATGCATATGGCTCAGTGGACCACAACAAGCTGCTACATACAATGCAGTACCTTGGGATACCTGATGAGCTTACACAAGTAGTGCGAGATGTCCTAGGTACACAAAGTCATGACACCATGTCAATGTACACCAGGGTAGGGGGGGAAACCTCTCACGAAATGGTCCAGGTGCAAAGAGGTCTCCTCCAAGGAGACAGCATGAGCCCCCTCCTCTTCATAATATACCAGGAACCGCTGTTAAGATGGCTGGAGGTGGGGGAGCATGGGTACCAACACAAACACGCAGCCGAGCAGGAAAGACTGGGCCCCCTCAGGACGACAGCAGGGGCGTTCGTCGACGACCTGCTCATACTATGCCCCACGATTTTCCACATGCGAGCCCAGCTACACAAGCTAGAGACATTCTCACGATGGAGTGAACTCAAAATTAACCTTACCAAGTCAGCCATAACCGGCATAAAAAATGGGGTCTCCATACCAGAACAACTCCATAAGGACCTCAAAACGGTTGGGGTGGATGGTAAGCTGAGCCACTTCAAAATACTCAAACCGGAAGAGACATACAAGTACCTAGGAGTACTACTGGCATTCACAGGCAGATGGGACAAGGAGAAGGAAGCTGCCAGGGAGGAAATGAACCACAGGATACAAGCACTACTGCGCTCGCCGCTGACCCCAGACCAAAAAGAGTACTCCCTCCACTCTGCAATACTGGGAAAGTTCAGATATGGACTGCACTTAGGCCTCTACACCGCGGGTGAAATTGACGACTTCAACAAAGTAATAGGTGGGGCCACAAAGAACATACAAGGCCTACCCCGTAACGGAACACCGAACATTTTCACCACACAGGAAAAGGAAAGGTTCGGATTGGGCATGGTGCCACTCCAGGCAGTCTATGCCCAGGCAATTTGGAGCGGACTGCTGGAAGCCATGCACAGTGAGGAGGACAGAGGAGCTGTACGGGGCCCAGTGTGGAGGCAAATAAACCTGAGGTCAAGACTCAGAATGTCCCACGTCAGCAGGTCCACCAGAGGACTGATAGAATACCACTACACCACACGCAAGAATTGCACAGACCTTGACAAACTCTGGGGAGGACACCAGACAAAACACAACACACTAAGAAAACTCAATGCCCTTCTCAGATACAACATTACGCCCCAAGGAACAGAAGGGATGCTCAAACAACTCCAGACCCCAGTACCGAAGATAATGGAGCAACTAAAAGGGGCGACAAGAAGGAAGTCTGACAAAGAAATGGAAGGAACCACGAGAAAAACAAAAGCTGGCAAAATGATAGATGGGGACCTGCCGGCGCCTCCGGACTGGCAAGCGATGTACACAGACCAAACCGCCAAGCTCACAATACCCAAGGACACGCCGACTGCGATAAATTTCACGACGTGCCTCAAACTATTCACGCATTTCCCGGACCTAGCCTTCCTTACCACCAGAGATGGCCAACACGCAATTAGTCAGGTAAACGTCAGGGAACAATGCACAGATGCAACCCTCAGCGCAGACCGCAGTGCCATAGCAAAAGGCCTGGCACACCTATACCCATACCTTTGCGAAGCCCAGCCGAGGAACATAGCGAAGCCAGAGGACTTCTATGACAGCCTCACAAACCGACGGCTGAAGCAACAATACAGGAGCATGCCCAGTGAGGGGCCGTTGGACCCCCACACGATGCGAACCAACCTCCCGCGCCTCAACCCGGAACAACTACAGGCTAAAATGACGGAATGGGAGGCGAAACTAGTCCCCAGAGAAGAGATTCATAGGCAACTCTCCCTGCACCCGCTCACAAGAATTAACGAGACAGAAACCACCGGTCAAACGTGGGGGGAAGAGCAGGAAGTCCCACAAGACCTCCACGAAGACCTACAAACTAAGTGGATAGATGAGGTAGACCCCATGGCGAGAAAAATGGAGGCAGATAGCTTTGAGAGGGGCCAAACGATAGACAAACCGAAAGAAATTGTGGCAATGAGGACCCTACTCGTTGACCCAACGGACCCGCACTCCCAAGTGACACAGTACAGAACCCAGTGGAGGCACCCAACAGGGGAAGACTCCTACTCGTGGAGCACAAGAGAAACCATAACCGACTTCTTGAAACTCGCAAAGCGAAGGGGCCAAAGTGCGACCACCTTCCCAACCCTGACAAGAAGGCTACGAGCCAGGGGCTCCCAAGTAACCCACCCCAGAGGTCTCAGGGAGATACTGGCCGGAAGGCCTCACCTGGGACAGGCCTGGCCCACACTACATGCGGGAAACCTCACCCTGGACCCGACGGAAACCAACCCGGGCCAGGACATTGCGGACAACAGAGAACACCACTGCCAACTGCGGATGGAAGGGGACCTCGCCCACAGCTACCACAGGAACGGGAAGTACATAGGCACCCTTACAAAAGAGAAGCTTCTCAGGCTACATGAAAGGTACACCCAAGCAGTGGGTACCACACACCACCAAACCCCGCACCAACGCACGCTACGCACCGAGATGTGGGAGGACCATAAAATACAAGTCTCAACATTTGAGGAAGAAGTAGGGCACCTACTTATTAGATACTCAAGCAAAGAAGAAAAGGAGGAAAGGAAAAAGAACCTACAAAACCACTGGACATTCCCCGCCCAGATGCAAAGAGCACTACAACAGGCATTCGGACTCAACACTGAACTATTCGCCTCACCCCTCAACGTCCACCACAACACCACGAACTACTACGCCAAATATGACAGAGACAAGGTGTTCGGGGCCAGAGGCTCAGCCTGGACTGCAAACTGGATGAAACTGGGGGCCTACCAGTTCAACCCAGAATACACGCCACAGGACCTCAAGAAGGCACTGGACTTCGCCATTGCAGCCACCACCACACAGGACCCAGTATTCGGGGTCGGAATATACCCGACGTATGAAAAAACCCCCTATAGGAAACTTTACAACGCACATGCAGGGCACCTAGTGCACGAACTGCTTGAAATACCGCAAGGCAAATTCACATTCCTGCCCCCTGACCACTGGATGGGTGCCACACACCAGCAAGCGAAGCAGTGCAACTGGAACCTCAGGGTACTGATTGTTGCCAACAAAGCGGGGTGGCAGGCCCACTGCGGGGACCCAGACGCTGCTGCGGATTGCATAAGAAAGGCACTCACAACCTGCCCGCAGAGCAAGGTCCGCACGACCACAACCGCCAAACAGCCGGCAAGGGAGGCGAACCAGCACGACAAGCACGAACCAAACCAAGAAGGATACACCCCCGGTACCGACTGCATTATTGACACAAGACCATGGCAGAGATATGAATTCCCGGAGATTAAAACAAAGGACATGACGGATGCAATGGGAAGAATGTGCAACACAATGCCGCACATAAGGAACGACCTCTGCCCCCAGTGCCTCAACGTACAGACAGAAATTGAAACCTGGTGGGAGGACGGCTACCTCCATGTGGAGGATGGACCAGCCAAATGGGAACTCCTCCCCGGTAGCAGGGGAGGGAAATGGGACATTCACCCCCCCACAGTGCAACAGGTGATAGAAGCGAATACCTCGCACACCAGACTCAGAAGACAGACTGACGCCCAAATGCTATGGGACAAAGTGGCGAGGTCAAAAATTGTCAGATACCCCGCCGACTTCTGGCCCGAGCACGAGCCGGGGGTCCAAGGGAGAAGATGGGAACTAACGAGAGACCGGACAGAGGACCCCAGGAACCTACCCCCGAGTGACACACCGGCCCAACTGACATACCCCCCCCCTCAAAGAGCACACGAAGCGACCTCGTACCTATACACAGACGGCAGCAAGAGAGAAATCGAAACAGAGGAAGGAGGCAAAGAATGGGCCTCAGGAGCTGCGGTATGGGACCCCAGGTCCGGAGAAGGGGAGGCCCACATGATTAGATGGGAAGGTGAGGACCAAGAGGTGAACAGAGCCGAGCTTCTTGCCATACAGAAAGCAGTCACACTCCCGCCGCCACCAAGCGGCGAAGGACTCACCATTTGCACGGACAGTGCCAACTCCATTAGACAACTGGAGAACATGAGAACAAAACCCCACAGCATGGAACACCACCGGCAAAGAGACCTCCTGTATGCCATACTGGTCAACATTGAAGCGTTGGTAGCAGCGGGGCACACGGTCTCTTTACTGAAAGTCAAGGCACATACAGGAATTGCGGGAAACGAAAAAGCTGACGAAGCAGCCAAGCAAGCATGCACTACAGGGACCTTCACGGAGGCATGGGATAATGACGAAACAATACAAGTCAAACCCATGGTACCAGATGAAGACTCGGGCAGCAGAGAACTACAAGGAAAGCTCGCCGTCCAGAAATATGTGACCACATTACTACGTGAACAGCAAGCCCGAGGAAACAGCAGGCTCACGGCAAAAACTACCGAGCTTCAAGGAGAACCCACAACATGGACCCACCAACTGAAAACGAAGCACATTTTCAGGTGGGAAGCACACCATGACCAAGCGCAGCAAAATGAAGAGGAGCAAGCAATGATGCGGGACCCGAAGCCCAACCAGCAGCAACAGGCTGACCAGGCCAGAGATGAAGAAGACAGGCAAATAACAGCCATGATGGAACAAAGGGAGGATGAAGAGATGCTCCTTATAAGAGACATGCACGAGCAACAAGACCAAAGGGAGACAGAAGGCGGAACAGGCCGCACCCGGGGAAGCGACCCCACACCTGCAGAGACACCACCCCAACCCCGTGAGAGGGAAGAAGTGTTTGAGGAACTCAACGAACTCGTGGAGAGACTCGAGGCGACCCAAAAGCAGCACAATGATGAGGAAACCTTTGAGATGCTCAATGAACTCATTGAACAGCGGGAAGCACCTAAAGGGGGACCGGCAAATGAAAGACAAGCTCACCACGACCGGGTCACGGAGGAGTCCAGAGTCCATGCGATGATGCAGGACCCGATGCCCAGAACAAGATGGAAGCAACGAAAGCACGACATGACACACAACAGAACGAAAAATAGGAACGCCCCTCCGGTCCAAGAGAACAAGGCCACCGACAACTGGCTAAACGAAACAATGGGGCACCTCAAGGGAGACATGCCGCTACACAAAATAGCGAACGGCTTCTGGAAACGAGCCACCTTTGCGGCGCGGAAAACAATACTCAAATGCAGACTGAGAATACTGCCAGCACAAGACTACGAGACGGCGAAAAACTCAGCCGGAGGAAGCGGAAAGTGCACCCTGGAAGGATGTCGGCACAAAGGGGTGGATTACGCGAAGGGCTTCCTCATGAGAGTAGGGCACGCCCTAGGTGGGTGCGACAACCCACAAATGCGGGGAATGTTCTCGGACAGGGCGGACGCCCACGCAGACGAACTTAAACACATACTTGACCACCATAGGAAAGGAGGATGCAAGGTCCTTGCCTACACCGGAAAAAAGAGGGACCCAGGTGTTAAGCCAAGAGTACTTCCAAACTACATACTTACCAGAGGGCAATGCAGACACGACGGAAAGAACAACCCAGGCAGAAATGATGGACCCGACACAATACCGAGCTTTGTAGACATAGTCATGATAGAGGGCCTGGAGGACCTAGAAGACGGATGGGAATGTACACAACAGGAAGCACCAGCAAGAGTCAAAAACCTACACCTCATTGAGGTGGCCCATACCGACGACGAGAAATGGGGACCCAAGCTCCTGGAAAAATACACGAAATATGGACCACTACTACAACTGCTACGTAGACACGGATTCCGTGCCAAACTCCACGTCTTTGCAGTGGGCAGAACAGGCACGGTATACAAACACAACCGGGACATACTCGAGCAACTCGGGCTCGACAGAAAAGAAGCCATACAGGCACTGCAAAGGATACACGACCTGACGGTGAACTACGCTCACAGCACCTACCAGCTATACAGAAGGCTCAGACAGGAGAAACAAGAGAAGGAAAAAGATGAGAACCACCCAGTGTAAATTGTCCCTTTAAGGCCGCCACCTGTGGCGGTCCGGCCCAGAGTAGGGCCGGGGAAATTAATTTACTCATACGCCCGACGGGCGTGGTTTTTTCTTTTTTCTTTTTCTTTTTCTTGCATGGCGACCTGCGCAAGGCTGTCACCGAGGGCACTTTGGAGCACTTCATGATGGCCTCTATCAACACTATGTGGAACGTTTGTGCACTTGTGAGAACTGCAGTATGTTGTGAACAGAGTAGTAGAGCCTTGCCCTTGACCTCCTCCTCCTCCTAGCTATGAGTAGGGTAGAATAGCATAGCCTGGACAAACCTCCTCAAAAATTACGTAACCTGTATGTGAAGGGGAAACCCCCCATGTTTTGCTTAAATTATCGGCTGCATCGATGGTATCGATATTCACAGGTGATGCTGTGTCATAATCAACCTGTTATCGAATATTGTACGTCTAGCTGTAAGTATCGTTATTGCTCGATTTGGAATATGGGGGAAAATGCATGATTAGTATTGATCGATGAAGGGTTAGTGAATATCAGTATCAATCAATCTCGGTTGTTGTAATATTGATATCAATCGATACTGGAATTACTAATATCGTGCACTCTCGATACCGGAAAATGCATCCGATGTTGAGCCTTGCCCAAAACCGCTCCAGACACGACTGCCGTTCGCGTACGCTCATTGGTCCTACGTGGCATACAAGCCGGCGGCTTCGAAAACATTTATTTTTCAAGCCACTAAAAAACATTATTGAAGCTGCACGTGCTCCACAGAGGGCTCAGACTTTCATACGGCGTATTACAAAGCACCGAGTCGCTCACAGTTGCGTATTTTAAGAACCTTTTCAGGTGACGCGGTTTGATATTAAAAAACTGCTGGATTTGACACTGTGACACTCAAAACTGTCACATGTCACTTCCTATGGTAGGCTGGGTGACCGTCACCAGTTGACGGGAAACACCCGTTAGGTATTTATGTATGCCTCTCTTTTATCTATCACACTTTTACCGTTCTGATTCCGTAACCCTTAACTCAGGGTTTATCTCAACAGTTAGATATATATTACCGCCGAACCATATATCTACCAAAAACATCCACAACATAAAGATGCGATCATTTTTGTTCAGTTTTTAAAGAACCCTTTTAATAAAACTTTTGGTGTTGCCGAATTTCGAGTTCGGGTCTGAGTTGATAGTAGGAACTGACCGCGTTCGCTGCTGACACGAGGGCCACTGTGTAAGTCCTGAATTTCCGCTGATAGGCTTGAACTATTGCGGTGCACTCTGTTCTGCATCGCATGCGCTCAGACTTGGTCACAGCCTTTTTTGACCTCATAGGAAGGTTTTTAGCTTTTTACTTAAAGGGAGCAGCGCGTCCAGAGAGTAATTCGCTGGCGGGACTTGTGTGTCCTCGGGTCTAATCACCCCTGCTCCCCCCTCTAATTCTGTCGGACTTTGCTGTGTGCAGATTCGCTTGGAGAGCTGCAAAAAAACTCCCATGAAGGTAAACCAAAGGTGTATTTTTTTCACGGGCTGTTTTGAGCTTAAGAGCAGCTGTTTTTTTCAGTTGACGAAGCCCGTAATGACTAGTTTTGTGGAGGCTAGAATTGTTGAGCGCGGCAGCGCCGAGAAAATACGAATGAGACTGCAGCAGGCCCAGTGCAGCCTGCGGGCCTCATCTTTTTACCTTAGTTTGGTTTGCCTAAGGCACAGGCCTTCTGGCGGGTGCATATCTTGTCTCCATAGTGCTGCTAGTATGCGTGGTATTTTTGGGGCTGCAGTCTGAGTGTTGGGGCGAACCCCACTCAGCTTGGGTTGAATTCCCAACAGTCCCGTGGGGGGGGAGCGGGGATGCAAGTGCCGCAGGTGAAGAGCGAAGTGTTCCCCTCTTGCGGAGGGAGTTGCGACCCGCTGTAACTCCATAATAGGCGGGAATACGCCTTCCTGTTTGTTGCACTTTTGATAGGGAAACTAGGTAGAACCCTGACTGCGTGTTGCTGGAATCAACACGCAGTAAGGGAACGACGAGCTCGGGAGGTGTGCACAGTCGATGCGATACGTTTCGGGACTGTAGTCTGAGTATTGGGGCTCACCCCGCTCAGCTTGGGTTAAAATCCCAACAGTTCCGGGGAGGGGGAGGGGGTTGCCGGAACCGACGGTAACCGTACGTGGTGACGGAGCCGTCGGCTCCGTGGGCAACAGCACGCACAGTAGATGCTTTGTTAAAGCACTTAGTAGATAGATAAATAGTAACGTGCATAACTAATATATTTAGTATGGCACTCCCTCTGTGTGTGAGGGAGGCGTTTTCTAGTGCAAAGTAAGGGTCTGAGCATCCGTTGCATCAACTGCTGTTCACTGTGAGGCTGAAAGTGTTTGGGATCTTCGATCCCCAGTTGTAGCAAGCTGCCTCCTGTTTAAGGGCACAAAAGGCATAGTTACTAGTTGCTTTATATGCACACTTGTTGCAAAAGTAGGCTTCAATAGATTGCTCTATCCATATTATTATCTTCACTAGCAATATATTCGCGCTTTATCGTATATTCGCGATTCACATAACCGGTGGTCCAATTTGAGATTCAACACTCCTTGGACTTATTGGCATACGTAAAGCTTCTTAATATACATATATAATAACGTTGGCACTCATATATAATCGATCAGCATGCACCTAACGCGTTCAGGGTGCTAGCACGCTCAAACCCTATCTTATAAGTCCTACACCCCCCCGAGTTTTACATATGTTGCACACCAAATGCATTCGAATCAGCCTAAACGGACTTCACCATCGTTTTCAGCAACATCGAAATAGGTAATAGATGTATTAACATGACTAGTATCCATTGTAAAATTTTCAAGCCATACCCAAATACCCTAAATGAAGCTTTTGCCCCCCCCCCTAGGTGCCATGTGT
>LGRX02001060.1:16826-38084 GCA_001247695.2 Cymbomonas tetramitiformis | reverse complement strand
CGAAATCTCGGTGTTCGTTGTCTCGTCATGCATGACGGCGGCGGGATATTTTATTCATCTGGAAAAGACGGAGTTCATTCCGTCCTTGACCATCACCTGGCTAGGCATTGGCGTTGACCTTGCGAGGCAGGAATTCTTCATCCCGCAGAAAAAATGGGAGAAGTTCTTGAGCCTGGCAACGGACCTGCGAGCTTCGTCAAATATTTCGGCCAGAGACCTGGAGAGAGTGGCAGGAAAGTTGGTTTCAATGTCAATTGCAGCCCCAGGTATCCTTATAATAGCATGCAGGAAGCTGTATGCCTTTCAGGCAAAAAGGCACGAATTCTGCAGAAAAAGTTTTTTCCTGAACAGTAAGCAGATGAGACATTTCAAACTCTACTTGAGTCAACTCTTCCGGCCGTCGTTGATTAAGGTGTCCGCATTCAGAAAGCAGGCCCACTGCTCGATACTTGTGGATACAAACGACGATTGTACAAAAGTCACGGCATCAATCAGAGCAGGGGAATTCCAAGATGAAATTTCGTGTTATCGAGATTTGAGAACCTGCTCGTCGGTGGATCAATCAATTTTGATTTCAGAAGCCTTGTTCGAAATCCCAGTAAAACGGGTCCCGCAACGCTGGGACATAATCTTGGATAGAAATATCTGGGATTCATCGAGAGTCCTCTCGTCCAACCTGGGCAAAAAGGCATGCAAGGACTTGGCAGAAAAGCTCTATAGATATGTCGCGGATAACAACTTGGAGCTGAAGGTGGTTTCCTTTTCAAGGGGACGTGATGGAGCTAGTGTAGTCCCGGATGAAGAGTCTCATTATTCACTAATGCCACGGTCCTCTCCTCTGTTGAACATGATGTTTGGACGGCACAACATCGACTGCTTCGCAACAACGGCCAATGTTCGGGGATGCCCCAAAATGCGATTTTGCTCAAGGCTGCCAGAGAAAGAAGCTTGTGGCACTAATGTCTTTGCCTATCCACTAGCGGGACTAAACTGTTATGCTAATCCGCCTTTTGCATTAATGGGACCGTTCCTGATGTATCTAAGAGAACAGAAAGCGTCAGCCTCTGTGGTTGCTCCACAGTGGGATGGTTTCTCTCCAGATGGGTTTTGGTGGACTGCGTACAATAAAGTGTGCAAACAGAAGTTCAGAATCGCCGAAGCAGGAGAGGTCTGTTTCCAACAACTTAGAAATGAAAGATGGTTAGAGGCAGGCCCACTCCCGTGGGCAGTCTGGATTTTTAGATTCGATTTCTCTTAAGAATACTTCGTATTTCAAAAACAGAAAAAATCATGTGATATTTGAATAGCCTCCCAGAGTAATCCGTTTACCTTGGAAAATAAATTGTTGTGAACACCTGTAACTTTCGGGGAAGGGGAACAATTTGAGGTTGACAGGGTGGTGGCAAGAGCCTGTTGAGAAAAGCGCCCCTGACTGGGCAGCCATACAGCTAAGAACGAAGGAGCTTCAGGAAGCAAGGGCCCGGGATGTGTACCAATCGGCCAAACTCCGGAACTTGCGGGCCCTAGGGGAATTCCTGGCTTGCATGACCCCACCAGAATCATTGGATTCGTGTGCAACACAACACATCTTATGGTATCTTATTTACTTGGAACAGTTCGGTAAGACTAACGTGCATTCGGCCACGTGTCCTCAACTGGGAAGATGTAGTTGCCCAGTCAGGCAAGCCGCAAGTTCGGTGAATTCCCTTATCGGCAGACTCTCTAGTGCCTTCCAGGATTTCGGAAGGAGTGGGTCGGACAACCCGTGCACGGGTAGAGTGGTTAAGGTCTATGAAACAATGACCAGGAACGAACAATTGCAAGCAAGAATCACCCCAAATCAGGCAACACCACTATTCAGTTGTACGCTCGACAAGCTAGTGATTCACATGAACGCAGAGGCAGCTGGTTTTGCCTCGACACAAGATTGGATACTTTTGTTCATCACTCTTAGATGTAAGGCAATGATCCTGATGGACCTATACGCTCTGAAGAGACCGGCGGAGCTGGGCGCCACAAGGGTGGAAGGAATCATTAGATTCCCTGATAACTCTGGTTTTCTCTTCAACTACCAGTGGGGGAAGACACTCCGTTCGGGCGATGAACACGTTTTCGGAATCAAAAGACTCCCCGATAAATCTAAATGCCCCATCTCAGCGTTGGAAGACTACCTCCTAGTGATGAAAATTTTGGGTCTGAACCTTGCACAAGGATTCCTGTTCAGACCAGTCAGGTCTGGCAAAGTGGAGAATAGTCCAATTTCCAGGAAACTGATGAATTCAGACCTCAAATGCTGGTTGCAAAAAGCAGGGCTGTTCAATGGGGAAACATTCTTCAGCATTCGGACGGCGGGAGCAATTGAACTTTTCCTTGAAGGAGCCGACCTGCAACAGGTTATGGGACAGGCGTATTGGAAAACAGAGAGGATTGCTAGACATTATATGAAAGTGTGGCAAGTCTTGGGAATGTCATCCTCAAGGCAGATAGAGAAAGTCTCGACGAAAGAATACATGGAGCTGAATGCGGCACAATCATTCGTGCGGGTATTTGTATGAGTAATTTGATTATTAATTTCTGTTGGCTCGAGTTTGAGAGTTGGGGTGAAAAGGCGTCAAGAGGCGGGGGTTGTGAGTGTTGGCGGAGAGGCGACGCTGGAGTGGTGCCTTGTTGCTTCGCCTTACTTTCCGCTCTTTTTCTCGCCATTCCTACCCAACGGGAGCGGATCGGACAAGGTGACTGGGCGGTCATCCGATTTACGGGGAATCCGCAGGATCAACAGTATCACTGTTGATCGCCGACTTTCCTTCCGTCATCAGTGATGACCGTCATTCAGGAGATGGATCGTCTGATCTCACTCCCGGGATCGAGGAAATGAAGTATCACGAAGTGGCTGTTCACCTCCAGCTTCGAAGCCCAAGTGTCGCAGAGTGTCGCTCTTACGGGTCGGAAATTGGTGAAAATATTTCACTTTTCCTATCTGCTGACGATTGGTGCGTCTTGCTGGAAACAGCTCAACAGACAGTGGGGACCCGAGAGCCGACGGAACAAACGGATCACTAGACTCGTATAGATGGACATAAATACTGAGTCTAGGTCACTAGCTGTACACCGAGAATGACACACTGGATATGACACCTGATTGTACGAACTAGTCAGGCTGTCATTTCCAGCACACCACCTCATTTGAGGTGCACAGCTTGTGACAGCACACCACCCTAGCTACTAGAGTTTACTGAAAGAAATGTAAGATGTCAACTCTAGGGGCTAGCTAGGTCTCAAGATGTGGTTGAGTGCTAAAGCATAAAGTACATGCTAGGATGAGCTGTGAGCAACGAGATAAAAATAATAATACTCTCCGATCACAAATTCTTTTTTCCTGCAAGTGGCTGGGTAACGCACGCAAGAAACCGCCGGTCTGCATGTTGGATTAGGCAGCTAAAATTAAGAAAACCCTGCCGGTCGATGTAGCGTTGTCGTCTCTGCACTCTGAAAAGGGATCTCCGCCCATGGATTACGTGCCATAAAAAAAACAAACGCTGCTCGCAAGTGGCTAGGATAGCAAAATAAGATGCCAAAATGAATATCCGATCTCAACTACAGCAAGTGGCTGGCTCCCAAGTAACGCCCCGCCGGTCAACGAAAAGAAATCAGTAATCATCGGAATAGTACTCGTCGTCGACATACTCGTTAAAATGCTCAGCGAACCCCTCTGACGCACCACCATACTCGTGAGAGTTGTAAGCCCCTGCGTCCCAGGCAGCCCACTCCTCTGCGGTGTACCCATCATCCTGCTCTTCTCCTTCAGCGAAAGCTGCCTCCGGAAAATTTTCGTGCTCAAACTCTTCTACTGTGGGCTCTGGGAGGGGCTCCACTATAGAATTATCGTCAACATCGGATATATACTGCGGTAAAAAGCCTTCCTCAATTGAGGGTTCTAAAACTCCGCCATAAGACTCTAGCTGGAGACCTGTGTCCAGCCTAGAACCCTGTTCCAATCGAAGGGTCGAAAAATGCGGTGCGCAAGCCAAGTGGCCATAATACCCCTCTTCCTCCTCCAAATCGTCTTCAGAATCGTCGAAATACCCAACAGGGTACTCCGATTCATCTTCGGTCTCACTACTTTCATACTCCTCAAGCTGGCGCTGTCCAGAATGCAAATAAGAATGCGCTGAGGGAGGGGCATGAATGTAGTGTACTTCTGTGCGCACAGGAGGGGCCTGTGGCACAACGTCTCTCGCCCTAGGGATACTAGGCGAGGGTCTGGTGGTCTTACTCTTACAGAAAGCGCATCAAACCTCAGGGCAAAACAGTAACGCGATATGACCTGTCCGATGATTTACTCATCTCAGGGGGACATCTGGAGCCCAATACAAATGACTCAAGTCCTTCCATTGATTCGAAATGGATACCCCCTGAGTCACCAGAATTCCTCGATTTCTCCAACAGCAAAGAGGTAAACAGATATCTCGGAGTATGGTTTGCACTAAATGGGGAATGGGACAAACAGGCGGAAATCCTTATCGACAGACTTAAATCTACCTTAATATCCATCCAACTACAACACATGACTCTACACCAGCTAAGATATGTTATAAATGCGGTTGTAGTTCCGAGGATGGCATACCCCCTTAAAGTTACCTCAGCAATTGCCAACTCCTCAAAGAATGTCGCAATTGAATTAGACAAAATGATAGCTTCGTTTATAATTAAATACTTGGGTTGCCCAGTTGACACCAATCACCAAATAATCTGGACAGCAGTATGCCAAGGCGGGTACGGTATTGATAGTGTCTTTGATGTTGTAACCGCGTCGTGTATTACTGAAACTATGAACACCCTGTGTTCTGCAGATGAACACGAATATTGGCAACACAACCACACGGACCGTATCACCGATCCCCACCTCATCTCACTATACCGTAGAAACAGCAATCTATGGCTTAAAATAATAATTCAAAACATGAACAACGAAATGGGTAAAAATGCCATCTCGGGTTTCCCCTTATCACACTATGCAACCTACAGTCACACTAAAGACAAACGCTTTAACTGGTTTAGGCGTACAGGTCACATTATGGCAAAACTTGGATACGCTATCGACTCTAAAAATTACCCTGAAAATGAAGCGGGTGAAACCACATTAATCACCACCCTTCCCAGACAACTCTACATGTCGAGGAATGTTACCTCCGCAATACAAAAATACAACCTCAAGCACACAGGCTCCTTTCTAACTCCCTGCGGTGGAATGTTAAAAAACTGGCAAGAAAGTAAAGGCTTTTTCAGGCTGAATGGTAATAGACCCCCTGGATGGCTAACCGAAATCGAAAAGGAAATGCTTCAAAACCCTATAGATTTGGACCCACAGGCTAGATATGTCAAGAAACAATATAGAGACAACATAGTATCCCCCGACACGGGTGAATTTCATTGGAAAGGAAATGGTGACCGAAATTCCATCTCTCTTATTCACATTACCAATATTGACTTAGAGGCAATGTCAATACAATATACAGAATACAGTAACAATGCCATAAACCCTAATGTCTTTGTCAGAATCGAAGGTACCAACAGTTTTCAATACGACTTTGAATATAGCATCACCAATGACGGTTGCATCCTAATTCCAGCAGGTTCTATTTTCGAATATAATGACCATATGGACCCGCCCTCTTCTGTCCTTGCTACAGTCAGTGATATTAACTCACACTATGATTACATCTCAGACAGACAGTATGAAACCATTATTGCCAGAATGAAAAACAAAACTGCGGAAGAAGAAAGTGAATACAGCTGCCCTAGCGACTCGGAAGAAGAATCCACCCTCAACGCCGAAAAGAGCAAACAAATGGAAGATTATGATATGGCAAGCGATGGTTCTCTATTTGCTGGAAAGAAAACAGCATGCAGTGGGGCAGCATATGCCATAAAAAACTTTGACAACGGGATGCCACTTGTACGGAAGATGAATATCCCCCCCTCAAGAACTTTCTCCGCATCGGGGCTCCTTATCAAGGAAGATATCCAAAACCCGAGTAGCACATCTGCTGAAATTGCGGGACTGCGATTTCTACTCACCGAACAAAAAGAGAAACTCCTCAAATCCATTACTCCAATGGTACATGCCATTGACTCCATGGCAGCAATATCTTCGGTAACAAAGGATGGCAGGTCCATGAGTGCTCGGGACAAACTACGTGAAGCTAATCGCAGAGATGTGCAGGCTGTTCGCCTACTGCTAGAAGAACTGGGCTTTTACAGTGAAGGAGACCACAGTAAAATCATCCTTAAATGGATTAGGGGTCACAATAATGACAAAGTCATGACAGAGTGGACCGCACTGCTAAAAGAGCCTCATTCAGAGGGGGCTGTTTAGACATCTCCCGCTACGACCCTGCCGAGGAACTACCCTTCTCATTATTCTTTTTTGAGGTCCCTATTTTAGGCGATATCCGTAGTCACATCAGAAGAATTCAACGACTCTCACACTACCATAATTGGAGAACTCTACAGTCCCAAGGGAAGTACCTGAGAATGCTCAACGAGAATAACACCGCCCCCACCAAAGATATTTCCAAAATAACACCTAAAGCTTTCACTGCTTCTAGAAGTAGAGAACTCCTGGGTCTTCAAGCCTCTCCAGCACGCTTATTTAAACTGGGGAAAATCGGGACTGAAAACTGCCCCTACTGCCAACCGAATACAAAATGCACCTTCGAACACATCCAACTTGAATGCCCAGGACATAATAATAGTTTGTATAGTCTCAGAGCAACCCAAGATAGCGAACTAAGGAAAATCATCGCTGAAGAAATCTCAGAAAAGCCTAAACTACTAAACCCTGGAAAAGGTACCACATACATCAAAACACAGCCATCGAAACTTTTTCCACTTGCTGACCTGAGACAGGAAATGAATGAGGAATTATACTTACACGCTCTCCCGGAAGCTAGCATGTACCGCCCATCAAGTTCAAAAAAGAATACCATTGCTGTGACCGCAAAGCCCGAAGTGGACCATGTTACGGGAACAATTAAATATCCCGAACTCCAATATGTCCAAAAGAAAGAGTTTTGGAAACTTTTGGCTTGGCACCGCCTTTCCAACAAAGCAGTCCCATGCTCACTTGCGGAGTACTCGAATAGGTCACACGATATTCATGAAGCACTCAATGCATGTAAGTTTGAATCGGGAGACCCTAAAAACTGCTACGCAATAAGAAGAAGCCTCTTAGATATTTTGGTGGATGACAGAAACCTTGACAAAAACGGCTGTGAACTTTTCTCCAACCCACTAAATGCCCACCCTAGAATTTACTCGAGAAGATGCATACCCACCAATAGAATGAAAAAAGCCCTCAGGCCCTTCTGCCATCATGGGAAAATCGGCTTTGATGGTCTAGCTTGGGATGCCTACGTGGACCCGTTAACAGGCATTGGCAGAATCGTTTACGGAAATCCCCCCTTTGATGGGAAGGATAAGGGCAAATCTTCGGCGGTTATGACTACCTTGGAAATGGGACATAAAGCGGCCAACACCGTCCCTGGATTTTCAGGAACATGGATTCTTCCGCTGTCTCCCAAAAACCAAAAAAGATGGTTTGATAAAGGTTTTAAACTTGTTTTCAGATTCCCGCATAACACTATTCCATTTATCCCACATGGTTATTGGACGGGTGATGACCCCTACGTTCTCCCAGGTGGCGGATGCTATAAGGATGATTTTTCGGATGTCGTTATCATAGCTATAGACAGTGCACCCAGTGATACCCAACCAGCCTTTGACTGGAGGCCTACACAGAAAAAGATTGCCAGATGGTTCCTCAATGTCCTTCCTAAGTCCAGAGTCACGGAGAAGAGGCTAGAATACACCGGAGTCAGCCCTGATATTTGGAATGAAGTTCTGAACGAAAGTGACAAAGTACTTCCTTCTTCGCTATGCCCATGGCCCACTCAAGACTCCCCTTATCATCAGAATGGTGCTGAGCATTATTATGGTGGTCACCATGACACGACAATCACCAATGCAAATTCCAAGCCCTTCATAAGCACCGTGAAATGGCCCAAAGTACTTACACTCATGGGGTACCTCCCTCCTCTTTTTGGTACTGTCCTCAACACGATAGGTGTTCCCCGTGGCAAGATTAAACCTCTCCTTAAAAAACTTTCAAGAATCTGTAGACAACACACCAAAAATAGGCGAGACGTGTTTCTGTTAAACACCACCACCACCTTGAACACTGACCCGCATACAGTTGACATCCTGGGCAGTGAGACCATGACAGAAACAGAAGCTGTGCAACAATCAAACGACTTTCTTCAAACCCTCCTGCAATAATTTTCAAAAGTCTTGCAATATAAGATGGTTCTCGGTCCCCTAGGGGAGGGGCCCTCCCCCTCCCCCACCACCCCCTCTCCCCGCCCACCTTGACCCCCTTCCTCAACGTCTCCAAATACCCCCTTAATTCTTCGACTTCCCTCCCCACCGCTCAGATACAGCCACCCCTCCACTCACCCGGCCATGGCTGCTTCTCCATCTTCTAGAGTTTTTTGCTTTGCACCTAGCTTTTTCTCTAGATGTCACCCTGCTGAAAAGTGGGTTGAGCCCCTTTGTGGGCGCGCTATAGCAGAGGGAGTAGCCCCTGGTGTTTTCACTAGCCTGCTCTGCAGGGATACCGCACTCTCAGGACTTTGTCCCCTTTGCTAGCGTAAATGTTCTATTATTATTATTATTATTATTTCTGGTGGTTGTGACCTGACAAGAAACAGATTTCGAATTCGAATAAACCATGCAATCACCAACCCCATTGTCGCAAAAGGATACACGGGAAATCCCGGATTCCACGGTTTCAGGCTCGGCGCCCTGAGCACCGCCAACGTGTGTACTAGCCTCTGAAACAACAATCTGAAGGACAACAGGTGTAGAAGCCGCCGATGATGCCACGGGAAAATCCGAGCTCTAGAAATGCGAAAGGGCGCGCGCCATAGAATGAATCAGGCTGACAGTGCGCGAGCGGTTCAAAGAGTCCAAGTTTTGAAGTTTGCCATCAATAGTCGCCAAAAGAGCGCAAAGCTCTTCGCTCGAAGAAATCTGAGGTGAATCCATAAAAGAAACCGAACACAAAAGATGAATTCACTTAAGAAAAATCGTAGAGCACCACTCCGTCGTAACAACCCACTGCCAAAGAGCGTTCCAAGCTCTAGCGTAATCCTGATCTAGAGTGTCTCACAAGGCGTGAGAACACTCAAACGGAAGATATAGACCAAAATAAATGAAATACTACGCTAGAAACAAATCACGCAAGCGTGAAGTGAGTCCCATAAGCTGCTGGAAACAGCTCAACAGACAGTGGGGACCCGAGAGCCGACGGAACAAACGGATCACTAGACTCGTATAGATGGACATAAATACTGAGTCTAGGTCACTAGCTGTACACCGAGAATGACACACGGGATATGACACCTGACTGTACAAACTAGTCAGTCTTTCTTCTTCTTCGTTTCCTAACGCAATTTTTCTTCCCTGCCCGCCCACCCTTAAAAATGGGTTCTCCAACTCAGGCTCCGATCTGACGCTGGAGTGCTGCCTTGCTGCTTCGCCTTACTTTCCGCTCTTTTTCTCGCCATTCCTACCCAACGGGAGCGGATCGGACAAGGTGACTGGGCGGTCATCCGATTTACGGGGAATCCGCAGGATCAATAGTATCACTGCTGAGCTGCATTCGAACACACGAACGGACGAGCAGCGAAAACATTTCTTCACTCGACTGTCGAGGCGGGAGCGACAGCTCTCGTCTAAAGATCTGGCGTGGGACAGCTCCGGATAGCCCCATTCGAAAAGCCAACGAACGAGCAGCGAAAACTTTTCTTCACTGGCGACTTCATCCATTAACGCCCTAACACATGCGGATATACTACATGCAAAAATCTCTCGCGCACTGGCTTTGCTTTCCGCACGGACCAGAAATAGGTGAGATAGAATAGGTGGGTGAGAAAGAAACGGTGCGTAAGACTCTGGTTTGGACTGATTTGGGTTTACAGACAACTGGTGGCGTACCACTTCAGTGAGATCGATATGTTAATACCGAAGCATACTCTCATGCCTGTAGCCTGGAGGCTCGGGTGCGGTAGACCATGCTTCAGAGACATTTGCTCTCTTAATTTAGGAGGTGGGCGCCGAGTAGATAAGTTGCTTCTTCGGCGGGCCCCATTTAACAGGTTTCTCGTACGGTACGTATCCTTAGTCGCACTAGTCTTTTTCAATTGCCAAGCTACACGTTTCCCCAATCCCAATTCGGTTGCAGTTGTCCCGCCCAACTTCTCACTAGTCTGCATTTTCTTATCCTAGTTGTTCCGCCCATTTTTTCACTCGTCTGTCTGCTTTTTGTTTTTGAATCCTGCAGTGCCTCAGATGACGGAGAGGACACTTTTCGCAAGATTATGCCAACAGAAACAGAAACCGACCTGATACCGCTTGAAAAAGTTTTAGGCACCGACCCTTGGATCGACGACCTCAGTGACGAGTTGGCGCAGGTCTGTTCGCGACCCCACTGACTGCTTCGCTTCATTTGGCTGCGAGGATTTCCGCTGAACTGCTCCACACCTTATTCTACAATACCGGATTTTCTCCCACATAACTAGACTTTGCTTGCCACTCTGAGTCTAAGCTGCCCTTCAGCTCGGCCTGCTACAACCTGGACGCGAGGGGTGCAGCATACAAATGCGGCCTCACACGAACACTCTGCCAACTCTAGTGGACACTCGCGTCTCCACCTCCGATTCGCTCTCGCACGATTTGCGTACGTGTAACGTTCGTGCGACCTGCGCGCCACAAGGAGAGGAAATCGACCAAAGAATCCCTCCCCATACTTCTTAATGCGCGAGCTCTACTAGCTTCTCCTTGCTCGCGGTGCACGCTGGGTCTCACGCGGTTGCGATCTTCGTTTTCCCTCTGTGTGCAGACCACCACAAGGAATTCAAGGCGCAGGCACCAGGGAGACCTTTCGCAGTTGGTGAGCCGCACGCTCTTAGGGTGGCGCGCGCCTAGGATGCCATGTGTCGTATTTCCCTAGACGGCTTTGAAATCGAGACTTAAGTTATCGGTTGGGCCCTGTGAATCCTTCAGCTATGGGGGCGATCAGCTCTCTCGTATTCATGTGACAGCCTGTTGAGCGTCGTCTGTTTCATGCACTCGGCCGCTCGTTCACCCTTGAGCTTGCCCTGACTGGAGTGCGTTCGGCTGCCCGGCCGCTCCCACCGCTGCACTCGACGCCCTGAGAAACACGTCACGGGCACTCCATATCTTAAATATGGAGAAACATGTCACGGGCGAAGAGGCCGCAGCCCCCGTGGTGTTCGATCGGGACCAGCGCGCTAGCCATCCCTTCGATTTGGCTGTCGCGCGCGCCAATATGCCGCCGTGGCAACCTGGTGCGCACGCTCGGTGGAGGTCGAGCGTTTCGGGATGCCTTGCATGCCTGCAGCACGTCGAGGAAGCTGGACGAGGTGGTTTTTCTGAGAGAGAGGATCGATCGCGAGGAGCTGGGCCCGTACTTTTAGCGCTCGGCGGTATCGCTCTGTGCTTCCTTTCCTACAAGCTGGCCACAAACAACAGGGCGCCCGTCCGTGACACCATCTACACCGCCGCCACCACCGTCGGAAGCGCCCGCGATCCTGATTCGGTCGCCCCGGGGCCGCCCTCGACTGTTCGCTTGCTGTGGACTCAACCCGGCTCTGCGTGTGATCCCGAATGCCCCTTGAAGCATCGTGGGGCCCCCTCGAAGTGGCTTCCATGTCGCCCTGGCGGCTGCTCACCCGTTTGAGGTTTGCTCTTGCTCGGAGACCGCATCTGCATCTGCTTCACCGAAGCAATCTAATGTTGCACGTTGGCTGCACAAGTGTGTCTCATGCCCACTTGTGTCTGCTGCTTGCAGGTTTTGGGACACCGCAGGCACGACGAAGCGCCCGCGGGCGACTTGCGCCCAATTTCACCCGGCAGCAGGTCCCCCCTAGGCTACCCCATTTTCCCCAGGGACGCCTCTCAGGTGGCCGGAGAAGGCGGGCGGCCTTGGAGTTGGCAGTTGGGTGCAGGCACCCTTACACGTGGCAGGAGGGAGCAGGCACCCTTACACGTGGCAGGAGGGGGCAGGCACCCTTACACGTGGCAGGAGGGGGCAGGCACCCTTACACGTGGCAGGAGGGCGCAGGCACTTACACGTGGCAGGCGGGCGCGGGCACTCTACACGTGGCGGGAGGCGTGGGCACCCTTACACGTGGCAGGAGGGGCGCTGGCACCCTTACACTGGCAGGAGGGGGCAGGCACCCTTACACGTGGCAGGAGGGCGCTGCACCCTTACACATGGTAGGAGGGGGGCTGGCACCCTTACACGTGGCAGGAGGGGCAGGCACCCTTACGCGGGGGGCGCAGCACCTTAACGTGGTAGGAGGGCGGGCACTTACATGGCAGGGAGCAGGCTACACGAGGGGCGCAGGCACCCTTACACGTGGCAGGAGGCGCAGGCACGCACACGTGGCAGGCGACGCATGCACCCTTACACATGGCAGGAGGGCGCTGGCACCCTTACACGTGGCAGGAGGGCGCATGCACCCTTACACGTGGTAGGAGGGGGCAGGCACCCTTACACATGGCAGGAGGGGGCAGGCACCCTTACATGTGGCAGGAGGGGGCTGGCACCCTTACATGTGGCAGGAGGGGGCAGGCATCCTCACAGCAGGCTTAGAGGTGGCAGAAGGTGGGGTAGGCTCCGAGGTGGCGGCCGGTGGGCAGGCTTAGAGGTGGCAGAAGGTGGGGTAGGCTAAGGAGGTGGCGGCAGGTGGGGCAGGCTTAGAGGTGGCAGAAGGTGGGCAGGGTTGGAGGTGGCAGAAGGTGGGCAGGGGTTAGAGGTGGCAGAAGGTGGGCAGGGTTAGAGGTGGCACAGGTAGGATAATCAACTTCTACTTAGTTTGCATACTCATGCATAACATTAGTTGAATGTGTACGAACTCACACACACACACACAGTTGAATCTTATAAATCTGAAAAGTGTTTTGTGAGTTACAGTCAGTGCTTTATATCATCACACGTGTGTTCTCTATCTAAGCTTACTGTTACTCAATCATAGCTTCTACTGTACTCGTACTTGTACTCTTGTGTTCTGTGACAGATACTGTGTACATTTTGAATTGATCTTCTGTCTCTTGCAGACTCATCGTCATCATTACTCTGTCCACATCTACACATAGTACTGTACTCTGTCAGCACACTCATACTGTCATACTGTCATACTGTCAGAATTTGTACTTTTTGCCTCTCTGTGATTAACACTGCATGAGAGTTTACTGTTTTCCTACTCCTCCTTACTCAGTGCCTTTGAAAATATCTCAGCACCACAGCACTGAGTACTCGAAAACGTTCCAAAGCCAGGCTTTTTGTAAAGAAGCCAAATTCTCCTGCGTAGGCACTTTAGCAATGACAATTCTACCCAGCTCTACCAACTTTGCTACATATCGATTTCTCACCGCCACATGACGTGTTGCTGCATTGTTCAGAACATTCTCTGCCTGTGCCACCGAAGCATGATTGTCTCCATGAATTGTAACAGGCAACTTGACAGGTGAAAACTCAGTCAGCAGATTCACAACATACTCAACGTCCCGTGCACATTCTGACAACGCTATCAATTCTGCCTCTGCTGTGCTCACTGCAACTGTCTTCTGCAATTTTGACGAATTCATGACAGTACTTCCATTCAGTCGCACCAGTGAACCTGTAACAGAGCGTCTGGTCACTTTGTCTGTTGCGTGGTCTGCATCTGTATAAGCTGTTACTACCAGTTCTGCATTCAGTGACGCTGGCGATCTGCACTGCATAGTCAAGCACACATGAATCGTTCCCTTCAAATATCTCAGCACACGCTTCAAATGCTGCCAATGCTCCTGCCCGTAGCAGTGAGAGAACCTGGCCAAATAACAGACCGCTGTCAGAATATCAGGCCGTGAGCACCGCGCCAGCCACATCAATTCCATCACCAGATTAACATAGGGAAGCTTCTCCAACTTCTCCTCCGAGTCCACAGGCATCAGAGACAGTCTGGGCTCCATTGGTGTCATACACGGATTACAGTCCTGCATAGAGTACCTCTCCAGCATGCGCTGTATCAGCCCAACCTGACTGATTTGACACTCTCTGACCAGACCATAGTCACTGAAAGTCATACTCATGCCCAGTAACTCCACCAGTGGTCCTTTGTCCTTACTGGGCCATTTCGCACTGAATTCTCTGAAAAATTCCACCTTCCACTCCACTGAAGAAGTGAATACAGTGTAGTCGTCCACGTGCACATACACAAATACCACCAGTGTACCAGGCTGCCAGATGTAAAACAAACACGGGTCAATGTTTGACACCCGTAACCTGTGGTCATAAGCAAGCAGGAACTCTTTGCTCGTCTTGTACCAGATGCGCGGTGCCTGCTTCAAGCCGTACACACTCTTCTGCAACATTCCGTACCGTACTCCTCGAATTGTCCGTGCATTAGGCCAGCTGACATACAAAGGAACGTCCACGTCCAGCTGACCATTCAGAAAGCACGTGATAACGTCCATGGCAAAGGCCAATAGTCCCAACACCAAACTGAGCTGAATAAGAATTCTCAAGGTTGACAGCTGAGTGCACGGTGCATACACGTCCTCATAGTGCACTCCATGCTGCTGACCGTTGCCACATACCACCCACCTGGTCTTCCTCTCGGTCAGATGCCCTGCAGAGTCCAGCTTCGCCTTGTACACGGCCGTCATGCGCATGACCTTCTCACCAGCGGGTACCGTCTCCACCGGCAAGATAGCTTTCTTCACGTCGATGAGAGCGCACTCCTCCTTTTTGTCCGACTCCTGCCACTGCACTGAGTCTGGTCCATTCACCAACTGAACCCATCCTTTCGGCTCCGTCACCCCCACTGGCAACCCCGTCACTTTCTCCTCCTGAGCCACCAGAGCGACATGACGGGTCTCAAACCTCACGCAGGCCTCACCCACATCGATTGCCGAGCCCCTCACTCCAGCATGACGCTCCAATATCACCTGGTACGGCAACACATGGTCCTCCCGTGCCGTAGCACACACCACTGTTGCCTCCCATTCAGCTGCTCCTGACCTCTGCACTGTCACCTTCTCAAACAACGGATAGAATGAGTTCACTGTACATTGCGCACAATACTCAAAAAGCAACGCAAGATGCTCCACCCGTGCCTCCAGAAACGCACTCACCGGCGTCCAAAATGATCCACCCCCAGCACTGTTCAGCTTCACGACACCAGTGAACTCGTCACCCTTCTGTACCACGTAGGCACGCAGACCCAATATAATTGTCGCTGTGCCCACAAAAGCTGACACGAAGTTTCCGTCGAGAGACTCACAGTCATATAACGATCTCAACGGTGTCAGCATAGAGGGATCCCAAGACATCACCAGTTGTCCATACTGATCAACGCGCTCGTCGAACCGAACCATCCCACTTCTGACCACCTTCTCCTTGTCTGGGCTGTACAGCAGATAAGCCGTTGATCGCTCCTCGTGTCCCACGTAGATCAAAGGAGTAGCCCGATCAGCCAGTTTCGAGCGCAGGCTGGCGTCGATGAACGCGTAAGCTGGACACCCGAACACACGCAGTACACACAGATCGTACTTCTGGTTCAGCACTTGCAAACTTCATGCCCAGCCGAGCCTTGCAAAGTCGATTGATCAGATATACAGCGTGTCTCATAGCCAAAGGCCACATAGTCGCAGGCAAACCAGCTGTCGCCAGCATAGCTCTAGCCTTCGTCTGCAGATACTTGTTCATAGTCTCCGCCCTGGCATTGTTCTCATGTAAGTACGGTGACGTTGTCCTCTGCATGATGGCATTGTCCTCACAGTACTTCTTCGCCTTCCCAGACACGATGGTCGAGTCATTGTCCGAGTGCAATACCAGCACGTCCAGGTCGTACACCACCTGCTCAACACTGGTGTCCTCCTCAAGGAACACACGACCAGTCGCCTTCACCATCTTACGATAGTCCTCCAGAGCGTCCACATACTCCAACTTCTGCTTCCAGACATAGAAGTGGCACACGTCTGAGTAGTCGTCCACGTGAATAGTGTACCCACGATAACCTTTGGTAGACGTCACGAACGGTCCACCATGATCGGTGAAAGTCAGTTGTCCCATCTTGACAGAGGCCTGCCGCTTCTCCACCACCTTCCGAACAGACTTCGGGACCCTTCCCCTGTCTGTCGTCTGCGATGGCCTCTTCGGCGCCGCCACCTGACACGCCATGCACCTCACAGAGCAGCTCAGTACACCGCCACTCCGCAACTCCTCAGAATTCACTCCGAGGTCCACCCCCTGCAGGTCCATGACCTCCACGTGCTTGTCACAAGCGTGGCCCAGCCTGATGTGCGCAACCACTCTCGCGTCCACCCTCGGAACCACAAATTGATCAAGATACAGTACGAGCACAGGCCACAGGGTCCCTTGAATGAACACGCGACCGGGCTCAGACTCCACCAGTTCAGAGACGTTGTAACACTGATCAGTCCTCGCAGAGAACATAACGCTGCCCTTAGAATAGATGTGCGGCTCCTCAAATTTAGTCGTCAAACTCCACCAGGCAGCGTTTGGCTTGTACGGCAAAACGAGCAGAAACTTCGTGTTCACAGGGTCCTTCGGAAAGTCCATGAGAACCTTCGTCAGCAGCCTCTCAATGAAGGCGTCGTCGTACGGCGGATTGCCCCAGAAACTGCGTCCCGTCAGACAATGAAGAAAGACCGAGTTCACCAGGGAATAGTACTCGTTCACCTGTCGATTGTGCTCGTCAGCACATATATCTAGATGAAAAGGCCCCTTCTCCTCATTCCACTTCTTGAACTCGGTGAACTTCCAGTTAAACTTGTCCCTCACCGGACAGTTCTCCTTCTCGTCGCACTCCACCCCCGGCAGTGCAGCCTCCACGATGACCTCAGGTAAGACATACACGTTCCCCTTTCTGCACACGTCGTACTCGCACAAGTTCTTCTTGTCACGCAGTACACGGTCTCCAAATTGAGCATACAGACCAAACTTGTCCTCCAAGCTCACCGCGGATACCAGATTGAAAGGCGACTCCGGCACGTACTGCGCCTCGACCTTCAGCACGTCTGCCTTCTTCGTCAGCCGATTCCACAAGGTGATACTCCCTCGACCTCCTCCTCGAGACGTGGTCACTTCGCCAGCCATGACCTTGAAGGACACGGCTGCTGACTCGTTCACCTGTGCGCCGTCAAACATAGACAGGTCATTAAAAATGGACTTCGTCGCCATACTATCAAAGTACAGCTCCCTGTCTGAGTCCACCACAGTCATTGCACACAGGTCTCCTCCTGGAGCCTGTACAGAGTCCTCGTAGTACTCATTTTGCACTTGTGCGTCGTCCTCCTTGTCGCGATTAAACACACCGTACACCCAGGTGTCCTCCAACACCTCGCCTGTGTACACCACCTTCTGGTCTGCGACAGTAGCAACCACGGGACAGGCTACATGAACTTCCTCGTGATTCTCCAAGTTCCACAGCTCCCCCTCAGAAACCTCTGTACGACGCGGCCGCGCGGAACTGGATGAAGTCGCCGCCTCCACCGTCGCTGCTGCTGCGTCAGGTGCCTTCTTCGCTGCGATTTTCTTGAGTCTGCGCGCATAGTTCTCACGAACCGCCCTTTCCTTAGCAGGATTAAGCTTAATGAACTCCTCCATACCCTCCGGGTTCACTATCCAGCATTTTTCGGCAGAGTGGACGCCAGAGCACGTAGGACATATCAGTTTCTTCCCGTCATTCACCTTCTTCTCCTCGCCCTGTCTCCGCCTGTCCGCAACCAGCGCTCTCGCAACAGCAACAGTCTCACCGTCCACAGTAGCCCCCACTATACTCGACGAAGGAACCAAAGATTGCTGCACCACGTTCACGAAAAAATACTCGGACCTCTGTACGAGCATATCAAAAGAAGGACGACGTTCCTTGCTCATATCAGCAACCACCTGCGAATACTCAATAGGCATAGCGGCCACAGCCATTGCAGTCACCAGCACCTCCACCATCGTAGGGTCAAGCCTCGCGCCGCCGTAGTTAGCCACAGAGCTCATTACGTCTCCAAAGTACCCCAGCTGCTTCACAGGGTCCTCATTCACGTTCACAGTCAGCTTGCACAGCTTCTTCATTGAACCAGCGAGTTGCCCAAACAGCTGCGGCTCCACTCTGCATTTCAGCTTCCTGAACGCCTTCAAACCGTCATTGCCACAACGTCGTACCACGTCAAAGGCGTCCCCGGCTGTGACCTGCTTCAAAATTGCTGATAAAACCGTACTTGCGACACTGGCAGAACCAGGCACAGTAATGAAGCTGTCGCCGTCTGCAAAGTCTCCGTCCTCCGCGTCAGTGTCGCCATAGTCAGCCCGTGATAAACGCATATCTCCTGCCTGTGATGAAGGCTTGTCCTCTGCAGTCGATTTACCACTCGTTTTAGAAGCAAACGAGTTCAGTCCTTTGATATCTGCTATATCTGAGACTTGACAGTCGCACACCAGTTCTAGCAAGTCAGGATAAAACGTCACTGCTGACTCTAACTGTGTCTTAAACTGAACCCAGGATTCGTACTGATTCCTTTCAGTTCCCGTGTACTTCGTCGCACCCAATAACTTCACCACGCACTGAACTGTCTTCTGTGCGTTGGCAGGGCTAATGACACCCAACTCAGCTTCTTCATGATCTGATGTTTTCGCAGGCTCCTTCTTCTCGGCACTCAACACCTTAATTGTCTCTGCCATTGTCTTCATGAAAGCTGCCTGCTGCTCTACCAAGTCCTGAAGCTGTGATTCCCGCGTAGGATACTTCCGTTCTGAAACTGGCACCCCCGCGTCAGCCATGACGACTGTATCTAAACTACCTCAGACCTATACCAGGCCCATAACCTAGGATAATCAACTTCTACTTAGTTTGCATACTCGGGCATAGCATTAGTAGAATGTGTACGAACTCACACACACACACACAGTTGAATCTTATAAATCTGAAAAGTGTTTTGTGAGTTACAGTCAGTGCTTTATATCATCACACGTGTGTTCTCTATCTAAGCTTACTGTTACTCAGTCATAGCTTCTACTGTACTCGTACTTGTACTCTTGTGTTCTGTGACAGATACTGTACATTTTGAATTGATCTTCTGTCTCTTGCAGACTCATTGTCATCATTACTCTGTCCACATCTACACATAGTACTGTACTCTGTCAGCACCGTCATACTGTCATACTATCATATTGTCATACTGTCAGAATTTGTACTTTTTGCCTCTCTGTGATTAACACTGCATGAGAGTTTACTGTTTTCCTAGCAGGTGGGGCAGGGTTAGAGGTGGCAGAAGGTGGGAAGGCTTGGAGGTGGCAGAAGGTGGCAGGGTTGAGGTGGTGCAGAAGGTGGGCAGGGTTAGAGGTGGCAGCAGGTGGGCAGGTGAGGTGGCAGAAGGTGGGCAGGGTTAGGAGGTGGCAGAAGGTGGGCAGGGGTTAGAGGTGGCAGAAGGTGTATGGTTGGGAGTGTGGCAGAAGGTGGGCAGGGTGAGAGGTGGCAGAAGGTGGGAAGGCTTGCTGGTAGAAGTTTAAGGGTGGCAAGAGGGGTCAGGCATTCTTGGAGGTGGCATTAGTAGGGGACTTGACTGAACTTCAAAGCTGATGGCGTTGTTCATCGCAAGGAGTTCCTCTGTTGCGGTTTCTCGGATTGGCGGATGCCGTAGGATTGTACCCAGCTTCGCGATCAGGGCCATCCAGATTTGTTCGTAGGTTTGGTAGGGATTTGCCACTTCTTGCACACAACGTGTGGGACGGGTGACGGCTGCCAGCGCACACACTTGGAACCTGAGATAGGTGGGAGGCTGCCAACAATTTGTGCGATGAATTATTTTGACCCGTTTGCTCACTCTTGCCTTGTTCCTACCCACGGCACTGGAGGCAAGCACAAGGCGCAGCCGGCGAGAAGGGGTGTCCAGAGGCCTGGCCTGCAGTATGCCGGCACCATCTGAGGGTGTGCATAGGCCTTGTTTGCAGCATCTCACGGCATTGGTGTGCCTTGCTTGCAGTGTGTGGCTTCGGAGCAGCGCTGCGCGAGCCTTCGACACAATGCGCGCGGCCGCCATGCAGGAAGGGGTGGAGATCATTCCCATATCCGGGTGCGGCCCCGCCGCTTCTTGCCCGCTCTGAGCCCGTACGGTGGTTGTCACGGCCAGCAAGTCGGATGCCTCTTCCCAACCCCCTTTGCACCGGAGTTTGGATTCTTCAAAGCCCCTGAGCACATGCAGAGGGTCACTTTTCCCCAATCCCGGACCATTGCGGACGTGACTTTTCCCCAATCCCGGACCATTGCGGACGTGACTTTTCCCCAATTCCGACCACTGCGGACGTGACTTTTCCCAATCCCGACCATTAGTGACGCGGGATTCTTCCTCTGCATCCCGACCATTGCACTGACTTTTCCTCTAATCCTGACCATTGCGGACGCTGACTTTTCCCCAATCCTGGACCATTGCGGACGTGACTTTTCCCAATCTCGACCATTAGGACGTGACTTTTCCTTCCCCAATCCCGACCATTGCGGGACGCGACTTTTCCCCAATCCCGACCATGACGCGAATTTTCCCCAATCCTGGACCATTGCAGACGCGACTTTTCCCCAATCCCGGACCATTGTGGACGCGACTTTTCCCCAATCCCGGACCATTGCGGACGTGACTTGGGAGGCAACTTCTTGCGGAGCGCTAATCCCTTATGGGAGGCGGAGATGGCCGGCAACTTTTCCGGCTGGGCTTGACCCTGTCGGGGTAAACTTATCTGGCTGGGCTTGACCCTGTCGGGGTAAACTTATCTGGCTGGGCTTGACCCTGCCGGGGTAAACTTTTCTGGCTGGGCCTGATCCCGTCGGGATACACTTTTCTGGCTGGGCTTGACCCTGTCTTGGTAGGCAAGGGCATTATCCCGACCCCCAAGGAGTGCATACTACATCCCTCTCCTTGGACGCTTCTTCCAGGGGAGACGTAAAAGGAGTCTCCTTTTTCATCGATGACCCCCCTGTGGAGGATTATTTTTCAGTCCTCTGCACTACATGGGGGGTATCTTCATATTAATCCCTAGCCCTTTTGCAGCGGAGGGGGCTTCTCAAAAAGTGCATTGATCCAGCAATCTGGTACAGGTTTCGCAGCATCGAGGACCAT
>LGRX02001060.1:0-13184 GCA_001247695.2 Cymbomonas tetramitiformis | reverse complement strand
AGAGCGATATCTGAGGGGTTGATGACATGCGTGTCATGCGGCAGACTTTGAGAGTGCGATATCTGAGGGGCTGATGATGAGTGTGTCATGCGGCAGACTTTGACAGTGCGATATCTGAGGGGCAGATGACAAGCGTGGCATGCGGCAGACTTTGAGAGAGCGATATCTGAGGGGCTGATGACATGCGTGGCATGCGGCAGACTTTGAGCACACTCGTGCGGGAAGATGGCTGCGCGAAAACGCTGTCAGGTATACGTGCCTTCCGCTCCATCGGATGTTTTTGACCCCGAGTGTTACACGCAACTGTTGCATGCATATAAGTGTAGGGGACAGCAGCCTGAAACAGTGCAGCCAGTCGCACCCTAGATTAATGATTGGTATGCTCTGGCGGTTGCCAAACCACTCAGTTTCGCATAATACAATGTGATGCTGATGCCGGAGCCTCGCGAGCCTGCCACAAACGTGCCCGGGAAATCTCAGGCCACCCACTGCCTGGCACTTGATCCCCGGAAACAGACAGCAGTCACCAGCACCCCGGACAGTGCAGACCGCATGCATGCTGACAGCTTTGACCGGTGATAGCCGCAACATGGCTACAGAGGTCCATCCACCGGTTCCATGATGTCGGAAGCTAACCAGGGGCCTGGCCTTGCAGATACCACTTTGAGATGTCATTCCCGAGGGACAATCCCGATGGCGTAGCTTATGAGCCCTGGCACTATCGTTTCATGGGCGACACTACCAGTCTAAAGTTATTCACAAGGTGACACCGCTCTGGAGGGGAGGGCTTGTGCCCACATCTGCGGAATGTATGGATGATTATCATAGCTCCCGAATTAGATTGCTGGTGGGCCATGGGAACTGAGTGTCGCAATCTGCTGGTTTCAGTATGCATTAACAAATCATGGGTCAGCCCAAAAATATGTGTGTAATTAAGCGCTCCCAAGCACCGCTGTGGTTGCCTCAGAATCCACATGAACCTAATGTGTCCGCACTCATGCACACCCCATTGCACAAATCTCAAAATCTACAATGATATAAGACATGCATTACATCAGCTCTCTGGATTTAATTCACAGATGTTTAGATTTTTACGTGTGCCAATAGCATAGTGGTTAGAACACTTGGCCATCAATGATAACGGTGTATGGAAAGTATGGTTTGTGTACATTTGTAAATTCATGCAAGAAGGAACCCGTACATTATTCGCTGAGAAAGGTCGGTTAGTTGGCCTGGCCCCATCACAGGCATGAAACTGAACAGCGGGAGTTATTATATATCACAATACTTTCATGGTTGACATGAGTAAATCTATATGAACACACCTGGCTTGACGTGAGCAAACGCTTGACGTTGGAAGAAACATATGATGCCGTATTATTCTTGCACTGCGCCATCAACAACACAACGGAGGGTTCGCTGAGCAGAGCCGAGGAGATATGACTGTGCACGAGTCTGTCTTATTGGTGGAACCCTTATTGGTACATGCAGAACTCCTAGTAAGATGCATAATAAGTAGTAATTACAATTGGAGATAATCAGATCAATGCGTTCAGTGCATTACACTCATATCTCTCTTGCTCTACATACGGTTGCCATCTGCAAGGGCATAATTGCCATAGGCAGAATGACCAGCACACTTGCATAACTTCTTACGTCGATGCCGAGGACCATATACTCACGTATATCGTTTCCCGAAGTTCAATAATTCGAGCATTGTGTAGTATTCTCATGCCATGATAAGTGGTGTCTGGTCCAGTGCCTCAATGGTGCTTATATAATTGCACTCATTACCAACCATGCACCATTGCATGGCATGTGCACCTGAAGCAAACACACGTGTGCTCGAATGTTGAGAGAGATGCCTGCCCTCCGCATTTTCCCGCAGTTAATACAGTGGAACTGTATGTGCACGCTTTTGCCGCCCTGTGAACAAGGTATAGATCATTAATTGGGGACACCTTTTTAGGGCAGATGCACACGCAGATTCGGAGGGGAGGCAAGATAGGAAGGGCATCCGCGTTACAAAAGTCCACCCCCCTAAGAAGGGGGGCTCCGTGCGCACACATGTTCCGCGAAAACGGAAAGCGACAGGGGATCGATCGATATCGCCATGTTGTATAAGTCAGGCGTAATTTGAGAGTACACATCGACCGCATGCCTCTCACAATGCGTGTATACGGCACCTGTTTTCCCGCTGCTCAGGGGCCCACAATGCCCACCGCGAGGAGCACATACTGCAAATCGTGTCCTTGTATGTACTCAAAGAAAGTCGGAGCAGTGCACCTTATTCGCGCATCCTCCGAAGATTTAGGGTACGTTATGATGTGGTATGTAATGGTACTATCTGTACGATAAATCCACCATCATGTTTATTTGCCTCCTCCCGCGCACATGACTTGGATGCGAGAACCCTGCTCCCATAAGTCGGGTAGTGCACTCGAAGGACGTACATATAAGCACCCAACAAGTACCGGCTAGGGAACCGGCAGGGGTACCGCTTTGGGGCGACGGGCGATGGGGGATGGGACACCCCTTACACTAGGGGGTCACGAATCTTCGGATTAAATTTTGCCGCCCACTGTCTTTGACGCATATCTGTAGGGGCAGGCTCTATAGGTGCATGGTAGCTCGTGGCGTGGTCTTGCACTTAGGCTGAGGTGCGAAGTGGTTGGCCTTGTGATTTGTCACCCATGCATTTTAATCGACCCCCATCCCACCATGAAATGACGTCGATATATTCAAACTCTGGGAAAGTTGTATACGTACGTGTGCGTGTGCGTCAAGCACGCCATCGACATATGCACGCTGGACGCATGGTACTCTTACCAAAAATCGAACTATCTATTTTTTGAAAAGTGGGCCTACGGGCAAACGGCGAGTGATGGAAGGTGATTACCTAGTAGGGCCCCAAAATCGGTTCCAAAAACATTCTTCTTCAAAAAGTTGCCAAAAATTCCATGCGCGACCCGCGTGTGCGTGTGCGGCGTGGATAGATGGGCGTGCGTGTGACATTTGTTCACGCCAATTTGTGGGTAATAATTATTGTTGTACTCAGGGTTGGATCCAAAAAGGTAAAAGTGGCAACAAAAATTTCGGCTGAATTAGACTAACTCGTGTATGGTATATGCGGTCGTGTGCTATCATCTCGTACAGTCCGTCCCGTCCGTCGCATCGTCTTTATATATATATGTATGTATGTATGTATGTATGTATGTATGTATGTATGTATATGCTGTAGCACGGATGCGCGTGCGAGAAATTGTCATGGCATTTTGCATCCGACGAAACGGGGGGCTCCTCAGCTCCCCCGAACGTTTCCGTCCGTCACAACTCTAATGTATATTAGAGTTTCAACGCTCGCGATATTTTTGTACATCGAAAAATGACATGGCATCTGGGAATGGCATGGCATTGACACCATCCCACATCCCAAGTTCCGAGTGCTGTGTCACCGACTTCCACGATGCCCATGCCGCTGCCGCTGCTGATCGCGCCTGCGCCATCGCCATCGCATGGCGTCTGCGACTCTTCCCGTCTCCTTCGCTTGGGAAACCGAATCATCATCAATCGAGAATCATTGCCGTGCGATAGCGATGCCATGCCATGCCATCGAATTTGATCATCATGCGTGTTGTGAAAGTGTGGAGATAAACGAAAGGTCTCTTTTGTCTTTATATTCGTTGCAAGAGGGAACCCAAAGGCCACAATCCTTCTCTCAGTATTCCTGAACACTTCAAGATAATGACTTTTTTTCAATTTCAAGTTCACTTTCTCTGCGAGATATATGGAACGATGAACCATTGAGGGAACCTGTAAATATCTTGAAAAATATTGTCGACAGGCTATTGCAGGGAACGGATCTTCCTTTTATTCAAGGGTTGGACTTATTTAGCCGTATTTAACCATCACGCATCGTTTTTAACAGAGCCCATATCCGGTATAGGTCGTGGCTCCTTCCCGAACTAGCGCTGTTGTTGACTGAGTTTTCAATTAAATGAAATCGTTTGCATAAAGCTCTTTCCCCCTTGCACAAGGTTTATTAGATGGCCGAAACTTGGCCGATGGAAATTTTGACTGTTGGCCGTACGACATAAAAATTTGATATGTTCCCTGCTTGTAAGCAGCGGGACCAAGGAAGTCAAAGCATGCGTTCCGATTCTTGAACGCTTGTTAAAGAAAGAAGATGTAGCGAAGATCTTTCCCATAGCGGGAAACAAAAGTGTTCTTGCAGGAAGTGGCAAGGAGCTTCTCGTACCATATGACCGAGTATTGAACTGTTTCGCGCACTACAAGGCCGCCGATGCGCCGTGCTACCACAACTTGGTAGCTTGGCAGTTCTTAAAGCCATTGACGCAAAAGCAGTTTTGCGAGAGACTTGCTGAAGTAGAGGCCGCGGGTACTGGCCTCTTTGACATCTTCATGAAGAAGCAGGCAGAACCGCTAGACGACGACGAAGAGATGGACGACGGGGAAGAAGGAGTCGACGCGGGAGATGGAGACGACGCGGAGATGGACGTCCAGTGCGGACAAGGCGAGGTCCCACTGGCTACGTGGGAGGACCAGTATGTCCTCTGGGCAAAAAAGAACGGATACAAGATACAAAATTGTACCGACACGCACGGGGAGGAGCACGGTCAGCAGCTGGCCTTCTCGGACGACGACTCCGGGTTGTTGCTGCTCTGGAACTATTCGGACACCCTGTTAAATTCTCTTTTGACGCTCGTGGAAGTGCATGCTTGGCATGATCACTCGAAAAAACACCTAGTGAAGGCGTTGCCCTCACACCGGTTGGCAAACCAACCGCCGGAAGAGACGGTGGACTTCGAAGAAGAGAACTACAGGATCGTCCGCCTGGTGCCGGAAGTACCAGAAGCAGCAGCGGCAGTCACACCACCAGCACCAGCTCCAGCACCAGCACCATCCCCAGCACCAGCCCCAACACCAGCCCCAACACCAGCACTAGCACCATCTTGGCCATCTTGGCCACCGCCACCACCAAAAGTTTCGGACAAGACGCACAGCGTGGAGCTGGTGAGTGTTCAGGTTTGGTTGTATTGTGACCGTAGTTATTGCTGCCATAGAGAAACAGGTACTGAGCACTTTCTATTTTTTTACGATCGTCCAACAGCCATGGAAAACACCACGACGATCGGACGAACCTATCGCAGCGGAAGTGCGGGCCCTGGTGAAGAAGGTGTTCGCGCGCTTGTTGGATTCTGCAGGAGGAATTTGCGGCAACTCCGAGAGCACCAGCACCTCGCTCAGCGAGACCGCGAAGTCAATGGTTGAGGATGTCTCGACTCCGGGTGAGGACGAGTTGTCGAACGTCCGTGTGGTGATGCCCCGAGGGTGGGAAAGGGACATGGAATTGGAAGGTTTTTGCGTAGCACGGATAGAGGGCCTGGAAGTATCCCCGCAGCAGCACGACACATGCGTGGCCGGGGAGTGGCAACATAACTTCGCGGATCTTAATGCAGAGGAGCATCACAAACGCTTCGAGGCTGGTAGGTGGATAGGAGAGGTGGATCGGAACTGTTTCGTGGGGAGGGTGCTCGCGGAAGTCGCAAGGCAGATCATAGGAAACCCGGGGTGGGCGTGCACCACGGTGCAACCGGACGTGATTCGTTCCAGCAAAGGTGGCATGTCAGCTTTGCGACAGCTGGTTCGTCACCACTAGGCTGTCCGAGATAGAGTCATGGTAATTGTGATAATAAGTTCGGCGCATGAGGCGAGAGCGCTAGTAGGGAACCTTCGGCGCTTACTTCCACAAATGATGGATTCTTCACACATGATAATTTGAGGCAGTTTTTCATCAAGCACCCGTTATCTCGTCCTAAGCATCCCGTCCTAAGCGCTCGACTAATGTCGCGACAGGTCGCGATTCTGAATCTGCCCAGCCACCATCACAGCCAGTTCGTACTATTCCAGTGCCTATGATGGAGGAGCTCAAACGACAAATCATCAAATATGTCGAGTTGGGTATCCTTCGTCCATCATCATCACCATATGGGTGCCCAATCATTTTCGCTCCTAAGCCAGGGGGGAAGTGGAGGATGTGTTGTGATTATCGAGCCCTTAATAACATCACCATAAAGGACACGTATCCATTGCCACCTCATGATACCCTTCTTGAACAGCTTGAGGGGGCACGTTGGTTCAGCAGATTCGATTTCAACCAGTTTTTTCATCAGATACCCATCCATCCAGACGACATCCATAAGACAGCAATACGAACTAGATATGGTTCATACGAGTGGACAGTGATGCCCTTTGGGTTAACTAACGCTCATGCGACCGCTCTACGTGTTGGAAACCGAGCATTCTTTGACTTGATTGATCAGTTCTTAGTCATTTTCATGGATGACACCATAGTGTACAGTCCAGATTTTGACAGCCACGTGAAGCATGTTCGACAGTTCTTACAGCGCTGCAGAGATCATCAGTTCTATATCAGGCCTTCTAAAGTTGAGTTGTTCGTCAGATGCATCGACTTTATCGGACACCACATCTCAGAGGCAGGCCTTTCAATCATCGAAGACAGAATCCGTGCAGTCGTGGCTATTCAGCCTCCAGTGTCCTATGGTCCAACCGTTGGAAAACAGCCTCTACGCCGTATGGCTAAAGATGGCAAGTCTTCACTTCGGTCATTCTTGGGCATGGTCGGCCAGTTTAGGAGATTTATACCAAAGTTCTCCAAGATTGCCGAGCCACTCAATCGTCTCCTAAAAGATAATGCAGAATTTGTCTGGTGCCGTCGACGCCTTTGCGAACGATGATCGACGATTTAACGAACGATTCTCGGCCTTATATAGTGCACCCACCCCTTCCTCCCCTCCTGAAGCTACTATGGAGGTTCACAGGCGGCATGGGGAGCCTTCCTTTGAAGGCTTGTATTTAATGCATGCGGAGAGGCCCTGCTTAACGGGATATTGGATTTATAATCCTGCACCCGATCTGCTCAACTCCTTTTTCGGTCCAGTACGCGCGCTTTGACGAACATTTCATAGGATGGATTCGACAACGTACTAATGTGAAATTCGTTTTAGTTATGTGTGTCAAGCATAACTCAGGATCACAACTCCGTCCACCTCAGTATCCGGTAGCTCGGATTACTGGCCATAAGATCCGAATGACAAACCACGGTCTGGCAAAGGTAGCATAGCAGTTTTTATTTATCCACAAATATGGTACCCGCATGTATGCGTATCTGTGCAAGGGTATGATTTTGTACAAGGCTCACTACACCTTAGCAAGGAAGGATCAATTTCCTGCTTCAATGCAACATAATGACAAAACAATAAGAGCAAGGTATATAGATGATCGACATGTATTAGTGTATATATTACAAGAAGTAAGGGCACTAGGCTTAATATAATGTTAGCCTTCATAGGCAGCTATCATGTCTGCTGCATCGGTCAGCTCTGTGGCTTTGACCCAGGTGTCATGCTCAGGGCCGTAGCCTGCATATTGAACTCATTAGACTCGTTTTTAGCACCCTGATTATTCTGCTGCGGTTGTCCTCTGTATGGATTCTGAGCTGGAGGATTGCCTTTTATGGATTTCCCTTCTGGTGTCTTGGTGGAAAAACAATCCTTTGTGACGTGATTGGTACGACCACAACGTTGACAAGGCTGAGGAGGATTTGCCGCTGCTCCTTTTCCTTTTCCCTTGCCTTTTCCTCCTTTACCTTTATTCCTCTAGGAATTCTGGTTGGCATTCTGATTCTGGTTGCCATTGTGATTCCGATTGGATCTGTCATATGGCTTTTTGCCACGGCCTTTGTCCTTGTCTTTTCTGATTGGGCCTCCTGACTGTTCCTTCTGTCCCCTATAGTGAAGGGTTTCTGACTGCTTCGAATGAACTACAAAATTCAAATCGAGCAGAACCTGTGTGGTCTGTGCCCACGACAGGTTATTCCTTTCATCTTCCGTAAGGAATCTAAGATGGAACTGTTTGCGAAGGTCTGATTCCATATTGCTGATGAATCTGTCCTTTATCAAAGCATCATCCAGATCAACTGATGCTAAAGCAGCCAGTGATGTGAACGTGCGGAGATAATCTGCAAAGGTCTGGTTTCCCTGATTCAGTGCCATAAGATGCTTTTTGGCAACTGATCTTTTGTGTGGATTACCAAACTGATTGAGGAATGTATTTCTGATATTTTCATACGTGGCATCTGGTTTTTTGGCCACGACCTGAAAATAATGTCTGTCATTGTTCTGAATGAGTGTGAGGAAGACTGTAATAAGATCCTTATCTGGCACACCTGGATAGGTAAACTGAAAGTATCTGTCTACTGTTTCCATCCAAATCTCAGCATCCTGTCCAACTTTGTATTCCTTAGGTGGAGCCATTTTCACCTTTGGAACAAGTGCGGATGGTGCTGGTGCGGGAGGCAAATGACCATCATCAGGGTCTGTGAATACCGGTGGAACACGATCCTCTGTATAATCTTCTTCTGGCTCCTCTGGTTCTGTCTCTGGGTCTCTGTATCTGCTCATGTCGGGTTTCATACGACTGATGTTGTCGAAATACCCAATTTCATCAAATCTGGTCTGGGTATCAGCGTAACCAGTAAGCCATTTAGGTATTTTAAACCGACTGAAGGCATCATATGAGCCTAAGATATCAAAGAACCAGGTGGACGGATCTGGATTAATAGCTGGTACTTCTACCATCTATAAGACAAAACACAACACCAACAAAAACCACTTAACTGGATGTGTGTGTGTGTGATATATATCTATATATCTATATATTTTACATGTATTATTTCTGTACATTGATGTAATGAGGTGATGTATATATATATGGTTCCACCTTCTTCCCCCCTCAAGGAAGTGTGAACTCCACAGGCAGTTGTCAAGTGCCTTAATACCTCATATATGTAGCATGTTGTCCTTTGAGGAACTTATACAGCTGATACAGTTCTAGGGTTGCTGCCCTACAGTTCTTGGGTTGTTGCCCTACAATTTTTGGGTTGTTGCCCTACAGTTCTTGGGTTGTTGCCCGATATATTGTCATAACTGTACTGATTTTAGCATGACATGAATGCCAAACACAGAGTGTGTTGTTATTATATAGCGGCATTTTAGGGTGTATAGGGTTACAGTGACCCTTATCACCTACTGTGACATTAGGGTGTTACATGATATTAGTAACACTAGATTACGATGTCAAATTAAAGCAGTATGAACATTTTTTTTGAAGGAATTGAAGCAAAACTGCATTTAATATGTCAATGTATATCACGTGGTATTTAGGAGGTATGTTACACCCCTAACACACACACGTGATTTTCAGGGTGTTACAGGGTGTTACAAATGCTGTGATATTTTGGGCATGTTTATCAATAGCTGAATAATTAGATCAACGAAAAAAATGGAACCCAAATTTTCATTTTGAAATCATGCGTGTGAGTTTTTCACGCATTTAGTTACAGCCACTATGTACACCCCTAGGTGTTACACACAAGATTTTTAGGGTGTTACATAAGATATGAATGTGCACATAATGTTTTTCAGGTACCTTAATAGGTATAAAATGATATTCCGTGAAAAAATGGAGTCCAAATTTCAATTTTGAAATCTCCCGCAATGGGATTTTACCCATTTTCACCATTTCTGGTCATATATATATATATATATACTACAGTATATATATAGCAGTGTGTGTGTTATGTGCATCTTACAGAACTCATCAGCCCAAGTGCGTGGGGCCCCACACATTGCGAGGATATCATGCGATGGGACCACCGACAGTTCAGACCAGGACACTTGGACGTAGTCTGGGCTAGCCCACCTTGTACAGAGTACAGCCAGGCGAAGACAGTAGGTGCTGAAATCTGTATAGGCAGCCCTGACTGGGAGTCCCGGTCAGGCCCCTATGACAGATCCCTAGGACCAACACTGGACTGCTGACTGATCTGTAGGTTCGTACTGTGACACACGCTGTGTCACAGGTAGGCTAGACTCCGAGACCGTCCGAGACCGTTCCGGGTATATCTAGCTTAGGGTTTATTTATCTGACACAGTTTATCCACACGAGTACGGGACTTTCTGATATCTAGTGTACTTGGATATTCCGGTAGGTCGTGGCCCCATCCACGTTTTCATTCCACTTGCTATCTTGGCCATGATTGGCTAAGCAGCCGCTTGAAGAGGTGGTGCGCACTTGCGCGTTTGGGTGCGACTAGGATTTGGACATGATTTTACGGTAGACGTCTTTTGCGGCTGCGAGTCATGGGCACCGCGCGTTGCTATTGCTCGGTTGTGGCAATGTTCATTTACGTTGTTTTACCTGCCCTGATCCCGCTGGTTTACGTATTTTGGGCTGGTGCTCCGGACGCCTTCGACCACATCGACATTTGCAAGTGCCCCACGCTCTTTTCGCCGCTCCGCACGTTCTGCCGTTACGTCATCCCTCCATTTCCGCCACAACGCCCAAGCGTGCTACCGCGCATCATCTTTTCTCTGGCTTTCAGAAGAATGGCGACATCTACACGAGCTCGTAAACGCCTATTGAAGGACTCCGACCTGGACGCCTCTATACGGCTTTTGGATGCGGTTCGGGACACTCCGACCGCTAGCACTCCACCCGTGGTGCCCCCTGCTGTTTCCAGCAACTCCGACACCGCTGTCGCGTTGCGGAAACATCTTGTTGACCAGCACGCCGCTGTTGACGTGGTCTACAAGGGGAGGTTGCATCGGGCTTGGGCCAAGGGTATCCGCGAGGATATCCTTGGTTCCAAGAAACATCATTATCGTGGCACTGACGACACCGACCGTCTCTCCGAGTTGGTGGTGCAGCTTCGGACCGAGTTTGAGTCCGCTGGGCTGGACTTGACCCCCTTTGACCTCGACGACCCCGCCTCTCTGGTTATCGAGAAGGTGAATGGGCTCCTCTATGACGTCTTGGCCCTCGTCGTGGAGCGGAACTCTGTGGCCGACACCTGGCTTCGGGGTACGGACTCTTCGGCTGACCGAGATGGACGTCGTGCCCTCATCGACATCATCAAGGGGAGCGTGCCGACAGTCCTTCGCGAGAGCCACCAGCAGGAGCATGCGGCGCTTCGTTATCCCGCGGGCGTTGACCCGCAGCCGATCTTGGCTCGTGAGCAACGTCTGGTGCGGGATAACCGCGCTCCTGACTGGCAGCCCACCGACGAGACCCGTAAGCTGTCACTCTACAACCGCCTCGACCCGATCTTCTACGCGGCGGTGAAGGTGCGTTATCCGCTTGCGGGTGACCTCGGCGGAGTCACTCTCCGCTCGCTGCAGGCTCTCGTCGTGGCCATCTTCCAGGCATGGGCGCAGTCGGACGAGGGGGCGTCGGCGCGTGAGAAGCGGACACTGGGGACGGGCGGTAAGCCCTCTGCGCTTATCACGTCGTCTGAGTACGCCGTTCTGCTCGAGGAGATTGCGGCCTTGAAGGCCTTGGTGCGAGGTGGCCGTGCGGGCGGGGGACAGCAGCCGCAGCCGCAGCATCGGGGGAAGCAGCATCCGAGGGGGTTTCGCGTGGGTGCAGGCAACCCCCCCGCGGTCGGCTTCGACCGCGACAGCATGAAGGCCAAGCCGCTGTGCCACCGCTGCCGCAAGGCCGGTAGGGGAGAGGTGTATCACCCGTATCGCGACTGCCCGCTTGGCGGTCGCCAACACTCACCAGCCACGGCCGCGGCTTTCTGCATTCCCATTGAGCAGGAGGACGCGGAGGGCCTGCACGCATTGGCACTCGTGCAGGTCTTCCAGGACGCGGCGGACAGTGGACCGGAGGCCTTCTCGCATGCGGCGTTGGCGTATGGTCCGCCCGCGGTGCTCTCCGCGGACGGCGTCGGTGGGATCGACGTGGCGGCCTACGGATTCAGCGTACCGCCTCCGCCTTCTGGCGGGACCGACGACGAGGACATCTTGCGGCGGCTTGATGCCCTCACCTCTGAGGTTCAGGCCGCCCAAGAGCAGGTACATTACACCCACGCATCCTTTGTTCCTGGGAGTGCGGTTGAGGAGCATGCATCGGCTTTGGTGTGTGGCCCTGCCGCTGCGGCGGGGATCACACCGGAGGGGCAGGTTCCGGCAGGTGGTGCGGCGGCATCGGCGTCCGCCGTGCCGGCCCCTGCTATGCCTGTTTCGCAGGCGAAGGATGTATGGCCCGCGCCAGTTCAATCGGCGCGGGTGACCACCACAGAGGCGACATGCGGTGAGTTCGGAGGCTTCGTGCAGACAGTGAATCACGCCGCCGTCCACCCCTCTGACCTGACAGGCTATGACACGGACGACTACGAGGATTACGCCGACGGTACTTTCGCCGTGAGGCCGCGGGCTCCGTCCGGTGCTATCGGATGCGGTGTGCCGCCTTTCGGCTTTGGCACTCCGGCGATCGGCGCTCTTGCGGTGCTCTCTCTGTTGTGCATTTCTTTTGCAGGTGTGTCTGCTTCGGCGTCCACAGCTTCTGCCGTGTCGGCATTTGCACCGGCTACGGAGATGCCTTCGCCTGGTGGTGATCTCGATTGGGAGGCTCCGTCATTTTTCTCTACGAATGATTTTCTTGATCCGGTGATGACGGCTCAGGGTCTCCTATTGCCTGCCGATGTGCCACAGCTTCAGCCGCCCGAGCCTCCTGACACTTTGAGCTTTTTAGCATTTCAGGATTTGGCTCGAGCGGATTTGGGTATTGACATGGCATTCTACTACGGCATGGCCTTACATGAGAGCGGTCCTCTTGATGCGGGGCACTATTATGGTGCTGGTTACTTTACTTCCTACTATGGGATGGACTTCCGTGAGGCCACCGCTGACTACTTTGGTACTGTCGATTGACTTCTTGCTCACTCTGGAGGCACACCGACATGGTGGTGTGCAGAACTCCTGTGACCTCAAAGACTTCTTCAATCTGGTTTATGTTTTGCTTTGACTACTTTATATTCTTCGAACTGACTTGCTAGCACGGTTCCTTTCACTTGTTTAGCGGGCCTTAATTGCCCGTATATTTCTGCTCACGTGCTACCTAGAGGTTTCCAATTTGTGTATCAGAATAGCACAGTTGGATTGGCAGTTAGACTTGTCACCTAGCTTCTGCCCTAACACTTAACAGCCTTACATTTTCTGACTCTCCTAGCCAGTCACCACCCACAGTGTTGGGGTGGTGTGCTGAAATCTGTATAGGCAGCCCTGACCGGGAGTCCC
>LGRX02001059.1:0-35963 GCA_001247695.2 Cymbomonas tetramitiformis | reverse complement strand
AACATGCCTTCATAGTGTTTGTGACATGCATGGTGCATGTCTCCAACCCTATACTACACATGTGTTGAAGGCATATTAAAATAACTCTCTGCATCAGAACTTCAATATGTCTCCAATACATGAGGGCTCACTGCAATACTATGTTGCACACATGTTGGAGCGCTTGCAGGCATATTGCACACATATTGTAACATTTTTATTGTATTGAACATTTATTGTCAATACGCGTGCAATATGCCTGCAATATGTGTTCAATACGATGTATTGCACGCGTCCAGAAACGTAGGGAGGGCGGTCCCAAATCTCTAGCTAGCTGTGCACACAGGAAGGCATCTTGGCCCAATACTGATCTAGCAAGCTACTAGCAGTTACAAAACAACTCTAGCCACTTTGAAAGTGGTCCACAAAGCAGAGTTCACTGCAGAAGTTGTTGTTGTCAATCTCAAATTCCAGAAAGTGTCAAAGTCCAGAGAACCAGAGTCCAGATTGAAGTTTTCGTCGGGGTCAGCGGGTCCAGAGTCCAGAAAGGCGGAGTCATCAGGGAAGAAGTCCACTGCGCAATTCTGATAATTGAAGTGCTGCCCGCACACCACCGCCCGTGGAGCAATCTCCACGCCACAAAGTGCAGAGGCGGTGACGGTGTCGAGCAAAGCCATGCTCACACACATGAACAGAGCCGGCAGTGCTGCTGCCGTGAGGAGACTGCCAATTGACGGTGCCCGGACACCACCAACCCGTGGAGCGGGTGACGGTGCGTCCACATGTAATTCCTCGTCGCCAGATTCTGAGTCAGCCACGCTAGCCGAATCATGCGTGGAAGAAATGTACGGAGGCAGGGGGCTGAAGGATTGAATTGAAACCTGCGGCTCGGGCTCGAAGAAGCCCAATTTCACAGACATGCCGTCCATAAAGGACTGCTCGAAGGGGGGTTCGTTGTCGACGAACTGCTTCGGGAAGATTAGCGCGTTCTCGTCGTTCTCGATTGTCACCTGCGGCTCAGGCTCCGCGATGCTCTCGTCGATCACGGCGGGCGTGGCCGTGCCGAAATGAACCATGAAAAAATGTTGCGGAGCCGACTCAACACCACCGGCTACCTGCTTCAGCTCACGGAGAGCCGTGCGCGCCTCGTGCACGCGGGTAGCAAGGAGAGAGGGCGGAGAAGGGATTAAGCCTGCGTACTACTGTGCCCGAAGGCCGATGTTGTTGTCGTCGGCGAAGGTAAAGGGCTCCTCGTCGTGACGAACAACGGGTTGATCATGTTGTCCACAAAGTCGAGCGAAGGTGGCGTCGTCCTGGGCGTCGAAGGCGGTCTGGAACGCGGATACAATCTCGTCGTTCTCGTCGGCAGTCACCAAGTCGCACTCCGCGCACGCCATGTCGTCCGTGGGGCAATTCGCGGTGTCGTGGAAGTGTCCGGGTGGACAACGCGCGCCCTCAGGGACGAAGGCGGAGGAGGCCACGTGGAACGAGATGTTGTGGGCGGAGTTCTTCTTGTAGTGGTCCTGCCGCCAATTTCCGTCGGTCTTGAGCGGGTTCGCGGCGAAGCGGTAACCCTTCCGCCCGCCATAGGGAAAAAAGGTTATCGAGGAATAGATTGCTCCAAAATGGGGAATAGAATTTTCGATCTGTTTTTGGGGAATAGATTATATGTCACATGTAACCATGCTTAATTCAATCGAGCGCCAAAAAATTTTACAAGCAGTTTGACTAGCACACTCCCCAACACTTCACAGCCATGGTCCGAGGACCAGGAGGAGAAAAATGTAGCATGAAGCATAATTTTTTCCACCATTCGATTCTAAAGCGTTTGTATTCATTAGGTGAATACCTTTCGTTTGAACTATCGATTGGCCCCATCCGCAACCGCATCAGCTTAGCCTTCGCGACTGCAAGCTAAGTTGGTGCGGTGTGAGATGGTTTCAACCACTTGCGGCTTTGCATAATAGGGGTTTTCGTGAGAATCTTCTCACGAAACTTGGCAGTGATATTGTTCATATCAATATCAGTGCACCCTCAAGAGCATATGGCAAGCCGTTGAGTATATTAAAGACGGCCGCGTGCTGGCATGATGCCTTTTGGGTTTGAAACCCAAACCCAAGCATGCCAAACAGCGAAGGGCTTCCCGTGAGTTCCAGCGCACGTAACTTTGCAAAATATATTGATAAGATGCATATATTTCACTTTTCTGAAGTGCAAGGTTTGCGATAGCTTGTGCGCGAAGTTAACATATCATTTCTTTGACCCAGATTTATGAGTTTGTATATCACGCTAAAATCTGTGTCAAAGAAATAGTAATACCATTTTGTGCACAGACTTTCTTAGACCTTGTGCTTCGAATATATCAAAGATAAATATCTTGGCAATATTTCTACGCAGTTACGTGCGCTAGAACGCACGGGAAGCCCTTCGCTGTTTAGCATGTATTGGGTTTGGAAACATTCGAACCCAAGCCCAATAGATCTGCCAAAGAAATAAATTGATGGTTTTGCCAACAAGTTATCTCAAACCTTGTGCTTCTGAGAACTGAAAGATATGTGTCTTGTAAATATTTGTGCATAGTTTCGCGCGCTATAACGCACGGGAATTGCTTTTCAGTTTGGCATGTATTGGGTTTGGGTAAACTCGAACACAAACCCAATAAATCTCCAAAGAAATAAATTGATGGCTTCGTGCACAAGGCTTTTGAGGCCTTGGGCCTTTGGCAACTAAAAGATATATATCTTAGTAATACTTTTGCAAAGTTACGGGCGCTGGAACTCACGGGAAGCCCTTTGCTGTTTGGCATGTTTGGGTTTGGATTTGCATGTACCGAAACCCATGATGTGTAGCACGCGTTTTGCGCATAGCTGACATCAGAGGTTGTGCGTTTGAGGGTGCACCAATATTGCTGTTAGCAATATTGGTGCCAAGTATCGTGCGCTAGAACGCACGAGAACCCCTCCGCTGTTTGAGTTTTGATGCGATGTGCATGAAAGTTATAAGGGCCTCTCAGCTTAGCTCGCAGTCGCGACTGCAAACTGAGCTGATGCGGCCACGGCTCAGTCAAGAGCTAAAAAAACTCCTACCTAAGAGTCTAAATGATATATCTTTGTGCATTACGAACGTTGGAAAATGTTTTCCCAATCTAATTTACTCGCAAACAGTGTGGGCAATCATACGTGCAGTGAAATATTCACGGCCGTGAATTTAATATTCACGGCCGTGAATTCCAGATTCGGGAGGGCGTAAACCGTACGTTTAGGGCTCTACAGTATGTGAGAACTGAAGTCGGCTTGGTTGCAAAGACCTGTCTGGTATTTTCTCTAAGTATTTTCAGACGTTCCCAAAGTGACCAAAAACCGAACGATCGGCGATCGAACGGTTTTTGGTCACTTTGGGAGTGAGATCGTGAGTTTAGGCTTGGTGACAACACGCGAAACAACACTGAGTATTTTCAGACGCGTTCCCAAAGTGACCAAAAACCGAACGATTGGCGATCGAACGGTTTTTGGTCAATTCGGGAGTAAGATCGCGAGTTTAGGCTTGGTGACAACACTGAGTATTTTCAGACGCGTTCCCAAAGTGACCAAAAACCGTTCGATCGCCGATCGAACGGTTTTTTGTCACTTTGGGAGTGAGATCGTGAGTTTCTAAGGCTTGGTGACAACACGCGAGACAACACTCAGTGTTTAAGTATTACCAGTGTTTAAGTATTACCGTCTGAAAATACTTGAAGAAAATACTCACTGTTTGATTTGTTAAATATGCAATTTTAACTAAAGGCGGAAGGCTTTCTCTCCGGGAGTGTGCCCCTGTCCAGCGAAATAAAGATTGTATACTAATCTGAGTAATCTTTTGCTTCAAAATATTATCACATATTCCTACTTAGTATGATGTGGGTACCCGTTTCGCAAAGAAGATGAAACCCCATGTAGCGCAACTATTGCGGGTTTCAAATTCCTTAAATTCCACCCGCTTCCGCCAAATGAACGCGTCATCCCACAACGAGATGTGTGGTTGACCGTTCAGTTTGTGCAATTTGTTTAGGGAAAACAACGCATACGAAATACTATTTTTGCTAACGCTTCCCTCATCCGTTGCCCAGGCTCTCTTGCAAACGAGCGCGCGAATGAGGGAAGAAACGCCTAGCGGAAACGTGGACGCGGTTGACATCCGCGTTTCCGCTAGAGGTGAAATTGCACTGCCAAACGGTCAGTATGTGTTTATTATGCTTATATGATATGCGTGATATGTTCATGCTGTGCAGGATGCGTCCCTGTTGGGCGTGAGTCGAGTTGGCTGGCTCGAATCACGCCCATTACCCCCCTCTCAAGACCCGTCCAGCATCCTAGATTCCGAACGGATCTTGCTTCCAACCCTTTCTAATTTAAGCAGAATTGCCTGCACACTCGGTATCGTGGTCAGGAACTCGCGTAGCATTACGTATCTCGTTCGATGAAAGCCACGTACGGTACCTGGTTCAACGAAAGCCACGTATCTGGTTCAACGAAAGCCCTGTATCTAGTTCAATGAAAGCCCCGTATCTGGTTCAATGAAAGCCCCGTAATCTTGCTTGCGCAAAAAAAGTTGTTCCTAACACTTATTATATATGTAGTCAACTGTACAAGGGAACCGTGGAAAGCAAGGGCAACGCACCTTTCATTTTTGATGGAGAATCTTTTACCCTGTCCTTTTTCTTGAATAGAGGACAATAAAATGCATACCATCAGTGTGTTCAACAGTACATCGATACCCGCCATTATCGCAAGAAAGGCACACCCTAGTGTACTTTTTCGGAGGCTTCCTCATGTTTGCAAAACGAAAGTGAACAGATGGGTGGGTGGAAAATTTTAACGCTTTATTAAAAATTTAAACGCAAAACTTTAGACGCATATGCATGTGTCACACACCTATTCCCCAAAAACAGATTGAAATTTCTATTCCCCATTTTGGAGTAATCTATTCCCGAATCATTATGCTACCCCGCCATAGCATCCAACACGATTGTCTCGGCCATGGAACTTCCCATCGTCCCTCCTGTTGCGCTCATCCCGCCAACGTGAGGGTGGGAAGGACACACCACGCTTACCGTCACGTTGCGGGTGGCGACGGGGAGAGTCCACAAAGCTCGAAAGGGGCTCGTCGTTCTTCGTGACGGAGTCCTTGAGGGCCATGAGTGTCGAAGTAGCCGTCTCCAATTGCTTCTCGAACTCGAGGATGAGGGTCTTCACGTCAACTCCACCAGAGTAAAGCATAGTCGGGGAAGTCGGAAGTGACGGCTTGTGTTAACGTTGGCCGTCACTCATAGTTGGCGGCCAGCACCGTGCTCGCTCTCCCAAATCTCGAGGATGTGGGCGTAGATGTCCTCGAGGTCGACCTTGGCCAAGTCCATGTCGAGCCGGAGCGGAGTGGTGACCTTGTCGTACAATATGGGGTCGAGGGACGCGAGCAGCTGCTTCTTGGCCATCATGTCGTCGAGCGGACCAGAGGGCGAGTTGCGGATAGCCGTTAAGCAGGCGTCGAAGTCTTGGATTAGCGGATCGGGGTCGAGCTCGGAGCCAAAGAAGATGGCACACAACTCCTCGTAGTTCCCAAGGGGTCGGAGAACTCGAGGAAGTAGTCGCTTCGTGACTTCCAGCAAGGCCCGCTTCCCATCTCGCGGGGAAGCGCGTCCAGAAGCGTCCACCCAACGCCTGGCGGGTGAGTGCGGCTTCGTCAAAGATGTCAACGTCGTGAAGAGAATGGCGTTGTAGACGTTGTTGACCTCCTTGGTGGCATCCGCCAAGTCGAAGAGGGCGTCGTTGGCGGGGTCCTTCAGCTCAAATGCCGATTGCAAAGACGTCACCAACGACGTCCATAGCACATTGCGGTCCGATTCGTCACCTCGGAATGACGCATCTTTGGTGCCAAGAGCGTCTCGAGATGTCCTCTTGATTAAATCCACGTCCCATGAGGAATTCTGAACGGCCACGGCACGTGTCCGCTCAGGGGCCGTCAAAGTCGCTGCTGGAGATGCAGGTGTCGGCCGATAGCGCATCCCAACGTCTCGGGAAAAAATCGTGTCTAGTCGAATTCGGTTGTGAGCCCCCATGGGGGGTGTAGCGTGCGAAGAAACACTCATGATAAAATTCCTATAGGTGGGTACGTCGGGGTAAGGTGGCGATGGCGCGGAGAGGAGGAACTCGCGGAAATGGTGATGGCAAAAGCAGTCAAAATTTCCGTAACTGTGAAATCCCGATGGTAGAAATGCGGAAGTCGAAGTACAGTGCGTGCTCAGTTGTAAGAATAATGTCGTATAAGAATATCGGACCGGAATTCTTAGACGAGTGTTATGTGCTTCTATATGGGCGTGATGTGCTTAAGTATGGAAATTTGCTAAGAATATTCGGTCCAACCCCGATTTTCCGATATTCTTATATATGAGCACGCACTGTACACGTTGCGCAAGAAGTCCGTGACAAAGAGTGATCAATTCCAGTCTAAACGAAAATCCCGTGGACATCCAAAAAATCACGTAGGGTACGCTGCAGCGATAAACACAATTACTCCGTAACGACGTGCGCCTCAACCGCGAGTCCTCATAGCGCAACCATCAAATGGGCCCCCCAACGCCCCACCAAGCGGAGGCGTTTAGCCAATCATGTCACCAAAAGTAGTGGAAGGTGCCTGGCGCACCATAACCTGTGAGATATATAGCTACGACTATATATTGAGTTACGGTCAGAATGCTTTCACTTTCGGTGTTTTGCAAGAGTGTAAATAAACATAAGTCAGTCTCGGCCTTATGCCGGAAACCCTAAACCTGTGACACCCGTACTGTACCGAGTACTAGTACAGATAACAGGAAGTGACACACGGTGTGTCACATCCAGCAGATGCCTCGGTTGCGCTGCCGCAGCCACGGTACGGCTGTGGGTGGGAGGGGCATTCCCGGCATGGGAAGGTCTTTCCTCACTTCCTCTTTGGCGTGTGCACTCTTCGTAATTTGTGCTACCGCCGCACCACACGCCGCTTCCGGTGTCGGTGGTGCCAATGCACGCGCATACGCGGCTCCACCGGTCGGTGATGCTGCGTGGACTGCCTCGGCAGTCCCAACTGCGGCAACTTCACCGCCTGCGCCTTTCCGTGGCATGCTGGGCGACGCAGTGGGTGGTGCAGTGCCGGATGCTATACCGCCGCGGAAACAGGCACGGTATCGAGAGCTGCGACAGGGATTCCGCTTCTACGGCTTTCTCCCGCTGCCGCCGGAGCTCGTGGATCCTGATCCGCCGGAACCCCCTTCACCGCCTTACTCACCGCCACCGTACTCGTCCGAGGACGAAGCACCGGGCTCTGAGGTCTCGGCGACTGACATCAGAGATTCCTTAATTTCGTCTACGAATGATTTACCACCGGCCCCGGAGGCCGGCAACTACTGCACCCTCACGTTGCTCCGAGCTGGCCGACCCGTTCCAGAGCCCTCTAGTGGCTGAAGATTGCTTACACCGTGCCTGCCTAGCGATTGACTAGTGATTAGCTTTCTAGATGTGTAGAAGAGCTCTCTGAATTTGAGCTGTGTTTGGGGTTTTAGCACTTAACATCTATACAGTATCCGACAATCTTTGCTGTGAGCTGGGACCGCCCTGACCAAGAGTACAGGCCCCCAGCTGTGTTACAGTTTCCTCCTGAAGTTGAGTAGGGAGTTTGTTGCTGCGTTTCACCACTGGCTCCGGTCACCACCCTAGGTGGTGTGCTGGATTTGACACTGTGACACCCGAAACTGTCACATGTCACTTCCTATAGTAGGCTGGGTGACCGTCACCAGTAGACGGGAAACACCCGTTAGGTATTTATGGTATCTCTACTTTTATCAATCTGACTTTACCGTTCTGATATCGGAACCCTCAACTCAGGGTTTATCTCTCCATCCAGTTAGATATATATTACAGCGGAACTATATATCTGACAATCAACAACTTCACTATCAATTGATCCTGATATTCTGATATATCAATGGTATCAGAATATCAGACAATCGATACCGAACCTTGCAAAGATGCAGTCGACACAATCCTCCTCGGGCGTGTCGGACCCGGCGTAGCACCGCCGGAATCCACCGGTGACGGTGAGGACGTGGCACTAGCCCGCCTTGTTGAACGGAGGGCCTCAGCGAGCCCGAGTTGGCGCTGTTGTGACATGTCCGGTAGAAAATAATCCAGAATGTACGAAAGCTGACGAATACATACGGAGCGTGGAATACCAGTCACAGTCGGTAGGTAAGCCACGAACGACGGAAGCGGCAAAAAGAACGGAGACGGAAGGGGATTTGCCGCCTTTTACCGCGGTGCAGATCAAGTTGCGATAACGACGGAAAGTTGACGGTAAATAGAATCGGAAAAACCGAAGCGAGCCGAATCTACCGGAATCACCACTCACGTGAAGTGGGACCGATAACCTGATGAAACATGTGGAAAAATATATATGTTTGTGTGGATATATAGATATTTCACTACAACAGGGACACAGAAAAACAGTGCTGGTGAGACCGGATGATAACTAAAAGAAAGGTTACGGGAGTGAGCTTTCTAGCAGGTCGGTGACACACGGCCAGTGACACACACAACAAGGGGTGATACTAGGAGAAGTTGGACCCCCATACAGTGGGGGGGGGGTTTCAGCTTCCCCGTGAGTGTGGAGTGAATTCATGAGAACCACGATATCTACTAGCTACATAGAGGGGTACGGAAAAAGCGGTACGATCACTGCAGGTTGAACACATGCAGTGAAAGGACTCGAGGATAATATTACAGGAGTAAGGAGCGGCGGCTTACGCCGCCAAGTTATTACTGCGGGAAGATTGTCTGAGAGGGGCGCGTGTCGCAGTGTCATCATCATAACGTGTGACACCGCGACCGCAACTACGATGCTTCAGGTGTGAGTGACACAAGGAGTCACATACTACTAGATACTACTATAGGGTACCTAATATTGTACTCTACGTGATGAATTTGGGAGCAAGGGCTTGCCCGTAGGGGGTTGGGGCTGATTGGTTGAGGTGACTAATCTGGCCGCATAGGCCGAATCACTTCGATTCAAGCGGCGTGTAAAGCATCCCAAGATGCTAGAGGGTTGCCGAAATAAAGTATTTGGGGTGGTTGTTGGGAGAGAGGGGGGGCAAGGTGAGAGCTTAAATTCGAGGGCACATCTGAGGGCCTCGGTGTCACGCGTGAATGGTACCATACCAAGGCTGCCAAAAACCCGAACGTCATAGAGATAATTATAACAATTTCAAGTCATCAAGACTGTGTCACTGTATTTGCGGGTTACTCTCAACTCAGAACTCTCCGTCTGCTTCGAGCTTGTACAGTCTCAGAGCCCGACGCGACGCGAGCCCTCGCCTGTCGTGTGACGCGCTAGGGAATGCCTCCCGTCCGTTTTCGTTGAAAAGATATACTATACACTGTGACAGAACAGTGTCAGTACACACAGCGGATTATCCGGATAGCTGGACACTTACGTAGCCTTGCTTGCATTGAAAAGCAAATGATATCAACCGAGGGTCTGTTCGTTACGCGCCGTTACGCAGGATATCAAAAGCCAAACTTACGTAAGCCAGCGCCCATTTTCACGTTCCACTGCCCTCTGCGATCCTGGAAGGGGATATTGCCTGCGTGGTTTTCAGAAGAGAAAAGTTCGCTTTCGCATGCCCAATCAAGTTGCATGATACCACTCTCCGATAACGACTCACCTTTTGGTCTTGCGGATCTTCAGGGATAAGATTTCGACAGCTCAGCGGCCTGCGAAGCCACCTCCCTCTCCAGAAGAGACACGCGCAAGCACGAGCTGTTGTCACAAGTGCGCGGTCAAGCATGGACTCTGTGACGAGAAAAGTCTGGCGCGGAAGCCAGGCAGGAGACTTGGAATACCTGAACATGGTTGAGGAAACGCTCTCTCCTCCTGGCCCACGCGAAGTGCGTGTGAAGGTTAAGGTGACTGCGGGCGCCGGAAGCTCTGCGAAGCACCCCAACGCGGCGCCACGCTTGCCCTGGCCTCTTCACGCGTGTACCTCACTAGTATATATTTGTTTTTCAGGCGGTGGGGCTAAACTTCGCGGATGTTTTCACTGTTCTCGGACTATACAAAGCCGCCGACACAAAGGATTTCGTGCCGGTAAGTTGCTTCACGTTTCTGAACGAACGTTGCACGCCCCTCGAAACTGTGCTCGCCCTCTTGTAGATATGCCACGTGGCACGCCCCTCGAAACTGTGCTCGCCCTCTTGTAGATATGCCACGTGGCACGCCCCTCGAAACTGTGCTCGCCCTCTTGTAGATATACCAAGTGGCACGCCCCTTGAAACTGTGCTCGCCCTCTTGTATATGTGCCACGTGGCACGCCCCTCGAAACTGTGCTCCCCCTCTTGTAGATAGATAGATAGATAGGTAGGTGGCGCTCAAGTTCTCGTGCCGGTACTGTCTTGCGCAGGGCCTCGAGTTCAGCGGAGTGATCGACGCGCATGGTGAGGAAGTGGACGAGTTCCGGGTGGGGGAACGGATTATGGGATTCACGCGCTTTGGAGCCTATTCCACCTACCTAAATGTTGATGCAGGTTTCGTGCGCCCTTTGCCAGGTGAGACGAATCACTTTGCGGTAATCAAGCCCAACTGCTGCTGGCTTCAGTTCGTCCTGATCGCCTTAGGGCCCTGCAGAATGGTAATCTGATCTGCAGCGGTCAAACGCAGTCTGTATGCAGCCGAACGGTTGCACGCACGGTTCGTCTTCCTCAGACTTCGCCAACCGTGAAGCTCGGCAAGCTTTTAAATGCTCACTATTCCCCAGCAGCTTGGCTGTGAATAAAGGGCAAGGAATTTTCACCTGTGCGCCCGTGCAAGCACGTTGCTGATTGTTTGTGTGTCGCACGCTCTCCGACGTGCACACGCAACGGATCGTTTTCGTGCAGATATCGAAGTATGTGCACCAAGTTTCTAGCTCGTCTTAAAGTTTTTGTAAGATGCCAACCTTCAGCTTCAGCTCGGATTTTGTCTGATCTTGTGCGGTTGCAACGCAGGGGCGTGGAGCTATGATGAAGGCGCTGCCGCTCTTGTGCAGGTCAGTTGCCTCTACTCATCGCTCCGATACTTCTCGCCGGCAGCTCTGTCCTTGGCGGGCCTGGCGCCGTCGGGCCGAAGTAGGGCAGAATATTTGTCAAGCAAGGCCACCCATTGCAAGCAGCTGGGCTACAAGCCAACCATTAGCGAACCACTCACCGCTTTACTCGACATGACATCCATTGTAGCGCGACGAATACCGGAGTGGCACGTGCGCTTCGCCACCTGCTTTGTGCGCCCGCGGCATGGACTATTGCTTCTGAGCGGTCGGCATGAACGACGGCGCCGGTCGGTGAGTCTAGTGCTAGGGTCTAGGCCCGGAGTGGACAGATCTTCGATGCATGGAATGAGGGACGCGGGACATCCGTCGCTGCTTGTGGCAGGCTATCACAGTATTTTACGCCATGAGGAGCCTGGCGAACGTTCAGGCAGGCGAGAGCGTGCTCATCCACTCTGTTGCTGGCGGCTGCGGGTTGCGCGCTCTTGCCATCTGCGAGAAGCTCGGGGTGGATGCGGTGGGAACCGTTAGCACCCCTTCCAAGGTACTGTCCCTGCACGGACCGCACCTCTCGATGAGTTGGCCTTTCATCTGCGTCGATTTTCCTGCATCTTTTTGCTGCACTGGCGGAAGCACTCTTTTGAGACCCTCCGAGCTTCCCTCGGCGCATCGGTGTCACACATTTCAGCTGCATCCGAGTGAGGCACAAAGGAGGAAGTGCGCGATATCCTTCTTTTTCGCCCTGCACGGGCATACTTCCAAGGGTCCAGCGTCCGTGACCTGCCCGCTGCAGGCCTTGGCTTGTGCCGGTGACCCCCCCTGCACCCTCGAACCAAGGCCGAGGGTCGCTGGGGAACCTCGAGGGGTGGCAGCAAGCGAAAGTAAGGTTGCCATTGGGTCACAGGCGGAGTTTGTGCTGAAGGAATTCCCCAAACTTAAGAGGTGGGAGAGACTTGCTTTCCACGCCCTCAGCTCAAGACTCCAAGGATCCCTCATCAGCTGAAACAAGGGGCACGTGATGCACCTTCGTTTGCCGTGCAGTGAGCAGATCATTGCATGCCCAACACTAGGAAGCTGGGGCCGTGCAGTGAGCAGGTCATTGTGCGCCCAACACTAGGAAGCTGGGGAGAAGCAGCAACTTTCAGCAAACAGCTGCAGGTATAAGCTCTCGGCCACAGCCGGACCCGCAGACTCAGGCGGGCGCCCTGACGACAGGACTTTGCCATTTCAATGTTTGAATCGAACCTTACTTATATTACACGTCCTTATTCAATAGCCTGCATACTTGTAAGACATGCACACTGACTTTCAAACGTGGATGCTTGGGTTAGAGGTTTGCTACATGTTTGCTCTGGCGCATTTTGTACTTTTGGTCCCGCGCGCACAACTGCTCCGAAGCATACCAAAACAGAGATCACTGCTGAGGCCTGCATCTGACGAAATGAGCTCGTGAGGCCGCTCGCCTGCATTCATCTAGGCGAAGGAATTGCTGAGGTTGCGGGACGGCATTCATCAGCCGCGTTTTCCCTCGCGCCTGCGTGGCGTCGATGCATCTGGGCCTCTTGTTCTGCCTTTGGTCCAGCTGTGATACCCACTGGACAAGCCTGAGGCTGAGTATTGCGCCACTTCGAGAAGTATGCCGGAAAGAGAGGAAAGCACCGCGCCGGCAGCTCGGCGGGATTTAACTTGGAGCCGGCGTCCGGCAGGTTGCGCGGGAAGCGATCGGAGGCTCGGTGCAGGAAGAAGGGTTTCACATGGTGCTGGACTCCCTCCTTGGTAACCTGTATGCTCCTGGTATGTGGCGCAACACATACAGAAAAACATTTCCCACGGCGCCAGGCCCCCATTGGCAATCCGTGTGCCGAATGCTTTTGAGGTTGCAGTCTTTGTGGTTGACAAGTTGTAGATGCCCATCAGACTGGAAGGTGCGGACCGGCTTGTTGCTTGGATTATGGTGCTGCTCTGCTTACTGATTGAATTCAAGGCAGCTCTGAGTACTCGCCATGCCTCATCCGCTAACCCTGGGGACTTGCCAATGCAGTGCCAAACAGCTCAGGAGGCACATCGGAGAGCAGGTGACTGTTCAGACAGTGGCGGCGCGTGTGGGGCGTGGGTGCAGGGTGGGAGCATACTCGTCGGGGTGGGCGCTACATAATCTTCGGAGCGGGAAGCATGACACCGACGGGTACCGCATTGTGCCTGACACGAATGCGGGCGGATGGAGCTCTGCGGGGAATCATTTTGCCACTTCATGTTTCGTTCAATGCCCCGCCAAATGGCCTCGGCTCTGAAACTTGCTCATATGTATCTGCCACGGGAGCACTAGCTGTGGGGATTGGACACCGCGTGATGTGGCAGTGACGTGGGCGCAGGAGGCTTGTCCGGCATCTCGAGCGTATTGAGCTGGTGTAGGTTGGCATGGCAGGTGTCCGCCCCGTTGATCTCTGCTTCCATCCTGACCACACTTGCAACTCGCTTGCTTTGAAAGCCTGACAAACAATTATCTGGGAGGTGTACGAATTCATTGGACCCTCGACCGTCTGCCATGATTGAACCGTGCATACATCAATGTGGTGACTGGACCGTAGTTATACAACTTGTGGGAGAGCATCTACTAGAGCAACACATTAGGGGTGGAACTGGTGGAACCCATTGCTTTCCCATTTACAACCGGTTTCCTGCTTTGTCTCTGACCTCCTAATGCCCCACCATGCGGCATTCGCACTTTCCCATAATTAGCAGGTAGCGGGTACTGCATTGCATTGAGACGGTGGTGGCATGTTTGGCGGTGGCCGGGGAACTGATGGGATGCAATGGCCAAGGAATAACAAATATGGCTTGCCTTTCCCTGAGTAGTATTAATGGAATTTTGGGGTTGGGATGGTGATGAAGTGGCTCTGGCGCCCACGTCTTGACCTGCTGGAGATGCCTGGACTGAACAAAGCTGTGTTCGGATTTAACCTGATTTGGATGACAGGTGTGGTTCCTGACAGCCTTGAAAACTCAACCTCAGCGCATTGTATTTTATAGGAAATGATGTTGCAAAATGTTTTATACATCAAGAAACTGGGCGTGCATATTGCTCCCAAGGCTGCTGCATGACTAATGCGATTCTCCATTGTGCTCATGAGATTGCTTGCAGATAAACTCGAGACCATGTCGCCTCTTGTGGATGAGATGCTAAAATTGGAGCTACCAGCTCCACATGTCGGGCACCGCTTCCCCTTTGAGGATTGCCGCTCGGCAATGAAAACTTTTCAGTCTGGCAAGACACGAGGGAAAGTGGTTCTTGTGATTGATGAGTGATGTATTGTGCTTTGGAGAGTTGCGTAAAGTTTGCATGGCTTTGTTATGTATGCAACCGCATCAGTAGTATTCTGGCATAGTTGAAAAAACTGCTGTCCCTCCAAATCCACTACATATGTACATATGGACTCTTTCCCTTTTATATTTCTTGTTGGATCATAAATATGCACGCTTACCATCCTGAAGTGGCATCTAGGTATAAAGCATGCACTCGTACAATTATACCATTAGCCATTGAGATATTATCCACTGTTGTATGTGAGTACAAAGGCATCATCGAGGGCTACAGCCCAGCCACCTTAACTGTTACATACAGTCAACTTGCACGATTATCGGTGTGATCCCAAACTAAGAAAGCAGGCCAAGCAGTACTCTTCCATGCGAGCTTGCATCGGTTTAGCGATATCAGCATTTGATCGATCGCGTATTTGGTCTTTGTAGGCACCACCTTGAGTACAACGAGGGCTGGTAACGTGCGTTGTTTTGTTGCCAACTAAATGTTTTTAGTTGCAAGGATGGTTTTGTTCCTTTTGTGGAAAATTGTTGCATTTGACAAATTACTATTTTCGGAGGAACTATGTTGGGTACCCAAGTCGTCGAAACCCCTACCGGGTCGAAATTGTTGCAGGCACTCGCATTGGCTCGTCGACTCTACCACGTTAAAACTACCTCACAGAAGGCGTGCAGCGTTGGGCGAGATTAATACTCTGGTCAAGAATGACGATAGGAAAACTTGTGGATGAGAATCGATCCCAGCTTTCGTCCCCGACCGGAGTTCTAATCTCGCCCAAAGGTGCTTAACTTCCCGCGACGAGAATACTTGTCATCCCCAACCAGCACAGTACTAACATTGCCAAACGGTGTTTGACTTCTCGCTGCATTAAGGCTGGAAGTAGTAGTATATTCCACACGCAATTCGGGTACTTGGAACGTCGCGTGGAGCGCATGCATGATTTCAACGGGGGGAAATGTAAACCACACACTTCGAAATAATGGCCGGGGATCGGTATATATCGATACAACTTTTTCGTGAGGAAAAAATGAAATGGCATTTCACATTTGTGCATGGCATTTCAAAATTATGTCATGCAACAAAAAACAATGATATTGCAACTAAAAGGAGAGGTTATCATGAGGGCGGTCTCCATACGTTGCTGTTTCCGTGCTTCATCTCGAAACCAATAAGTGCGAAGTCCCGACTCGAACATTTGTCGCAAACGCGTGCACATGGTGGGACAAACACTCAAATTACTGCCAAGAGATGCTGTAACTCCTCAGTCACCAAATAAACCATTAGATGTCATATCGATGCTCTGCAGTATGATCCAACGTAGCATATATGTGTGCGTGATCGGCATGACATCCATCGCTGTCCTCAAATGTCTCAATAAGTCGTCTCGTGGGTGCATTTTCATCTAATATAAAATGTGTACGAATTCCGAGACGAAGACACTTATTTACTGAGTGAACGCGAATGCGTGTACAACTTGAAGCAGACAATATGCTCGCGTGCGTATTCTACGCGCGCATTCGGAAGTAGCCACAACACAGTCCACAATAAGAAAGCAAGTCATACAAAAGAAACCACTCTTAATTGACGCAAAGTTGGGCATTCTGCCTCCAATATACGGTCTCACTGTGTCCATAATAACATACAAGCTAATTACGGAACTAAGACGTGTCCACAACTGTGCTAGGCGCTAATCCAGCCTTCATCCATACTCAAAGAGCAACGCGCATCCGCAACGCGAGTCAACCTGCCACCGTGGGGGACCCAGACTCAGGCGTCTGGGTCCCCACTCTCAAGTGAGTAAAACTACTTCTCTATATATATACGCTGCGCGCTTGCCCACGAATCCAGTGAGTGGGAAATTGGAAAAGTGCTACTGAAAAGCTGTCCGTTCGGACTCTCCGATATCATGTCCACAGATCTGTCTCGTAACCTCCGAACTACCAGTCTCCTGTCCGCGCGTCGCGCTCTCACCTCTGCGCGACCACCACCTGTGTCACATCATCTCACCGCCTCCTACGATCGTGCCCACGTCGTCAGTCGTCATCCAAACATCTGCCACATGCACCATCGGCTGTACTCTGCATTCTGTGTCACATCTGAAACCAACCATACACTGTCATCAGCAGTCTGCATCGCGACTACGTCATAAGCAAGCCAGTGTCACATACGATACTCTGTCATGCGTACGTCACACCTGTGTCACCAGCTGGACAACCCGGCTTCCGTCCCATGAAAAGCCGGGGTTTGTTACACATTGTAGACGGGTTCGTGCACATGGTGGGACAAACACTCAAATTACTGCCAAGAGATGCTGTAACTCCTCAGTCACCAAATAAACCATTAGATGTCATATCGATGCTCTGCGGTATGATCCAACGTAGCATATATGTGTGCGTGCTCGGCATGACATCCATCGCTGTCCTCAAATGTCTCAATAAGTCGTCTCGTGGGTGCATTTTCATCTAATATCCCTCATGTCGTGCTGTGAACAAGCTGCACGCGAAGGCCAGCAAGGCATGATGATGACAATATCTCCTCGACGTGATCCTGCTCATAGACATGGTCGTCCAACAAGATAGCCTCAAACGATGTGAAGCCCCAGCTCACGACCAAGTCCTAGATGTAAGCATGTGCCAGCTCTCCGCCAAGCCTGTGCAACGGTGGTGATCTGACCATATGAAGTCCACATCGTGTGTTGTGCTCACTGCAGCAGGTGCTGTATCCACCAGCTCTCCGAGCTATACGTCTTCTGCCATAACAAAGTAGCCCCCCAGTACGTACACCTGTACCGTGGTTGCCAAAGTGCGTGTTCTCAAGGCTCGCCAACCATACACTGTGTGCGCCCGCTATCTGTGCAGTGCGCTCAGTAACCGCCAGCTCTCCAAGCTGTCCGTCACTGCCATACGTATTCTCAAGGCTCGCCAACCATCATCAAATAAACTGGCATTCTGCCACACAATCCATCGGACCTGCTGAATATATCAGCTTGACTGTATATTCGGTGTGTGGTAATCAGAATAGATAAACGGATAAGCAGAATACCGAGTCTTCCCGTTATATGTTCGGGGTCTAGGGTGCCGGGACCGGTGACAGTCATACACCCTAACTATAGGAATGACAGTCGGGGCGTCACTTCCAGCACACCACCTAGGGTGGTGACTGGCAAACTAGGTGGTCACGGAACTGAAACAAACACCTACTCAGCTTCGGTGGAAATAAGCATCCTACAGGAGAACCTGTCCTTTCTGGCAGGGTAACTCCTGAAACTAGCAGTCAGTTAGCATACTGCAGAATACAGATACAGTTAAAACCCTAAATTAAGCCCATCTTGGGGCAACCTGAACCAACAGCATAACAGTCTGGAGGCAGGCTAATCTCGATCTCGTCAACTCTAGCCACGTCGAGAGTGCCCGGGAGAGCCGGTGCCACTGTTACAGCGCCCAGGAGAACTGGTACCACTGTTTTTCAAATCATGCGTAGAGCAAATTGAGGGAATTGAAGATGTGCCGATGTCGTTGCAGGTAGTTGCACCGGGTGCAACCAGTTCGGTCCTGTGCTGAATTGAAGAAGAAAGTTCATCTCCGGTTCCACCGCCCCAGGCGGGTGGCTCGTAGTCCGGCGATGGCGGAGCACCACCCGGCGAGGGCGGCTCGGTAACAATCGGAGCTGCCTCAGGTGGCTGCGGGGGGCCCGGGAGCCACGTCCACCCGTACCCGTACGTAGCTCGGTACCAGCTGTGGTACCAGCCCTCCGGTTGCCAGTAGAGATCCGGCGGGATGGCTGCGGGCGTCAGCACACCAGCACCACCGACCTCGCCGCCGATGCGCCCTGTTGCTGAAGATGTTGGCGCGGAGCGATCACGCGAAGGCGCGGCAGTTGCACAAATAACAAACATCAGGCAGACTGCGAGAGATGTGAGGGCAGAGAACCCGAAACCCATCGGCGGCCTGCCGCATCCCAAGGCCTGTCTTGGTGGCGGAAGACACTCGCCGTCATCCTCGGAGTTGTCCGTCGTTACGAAGACGGAGTCCACGGGCGCGACGGTGCCCATGTGGTGCATGGCAAGGGTCGGCTCCGTTCCCGCGATGTCCAAGTTGAACGCGAACTTGCCCATGAAGGCCGTGTGTGGCTCGTGCGCGTGTAGCGCGCTGATGGGGTACATTCCCTCGTCGGACACCACCGACTGCGGAGCGGAAGGCGGTGCCGGTGGTGGTGGCACGACCGGAGCGTCGTCAGGGACCTCCGCATGGACCTTGAAGCCGTTGATGTTTGTAGCACCACCAACCGCGCAAACCCCGAGGCGGGTGTCAGCGGGCTGGCGGTACCCCAGGTACTCGTCGATGGCGTCGGGCGTTTGCTCCTCGGCGGCAGCGAAGGAGAAGGCGGAGACGGTGTCGTAGAGCTCCGGCTTGCCGTCCGCAATGTAGCAAACGGCGTCGAACCGGGCGGCGTCGTTGTCGTCCACGGCGTTCTGGAACAGCGTGGCGAGCACGTCGTTCTCGCTGTCCGCAATGCTGAAACCGTGCGCGCCAACATGGCCGCGTGGCGCGCCCGCCGTTCGGGCAGTCTCGATGCCAATGCTTCTCCGCCGTAGCGGAGCATGCCGGGTGTCGGCACAACGGAACGAACGTACCGGTGGGCTTGTGGAAAGCCACTTTCCCCGAAGACTTCCCACCAGAGCATATATCTTCCAAAAGTTTTTGCGGCCCGCAGTTGCAGATCTTTCGGGCCCAGTTTCGGTCGGCCCGGCCAGTCTCGAAAATTGCCCGCCGCAGGCGAATTTTTCGAATTTCAAGTATGGGAATATCATGAAAATCGAAAATTTCACGAAAAACTTTGAGATGTTCACCGTTCGTCTACGGCCCGCAGCCTGATCCAATCCCGGCCCGCTTTCGGCCCGGCGTGACACGCTACGGCCCCGGGCCGGCCCGCCACGGTAAGATATATGCCCTGCTTCCCACGGAAGCTCTGCGGGAAGTTTCCATGCTCGGGGAGGGGCTTCGCCGCAAAGCGGAAGCCGTCACCATGTCCACCGCGTCCGATGGTGTTCTTCTTGTCGTTGCGGGGCGTGTAGCCCTTCGTGTAGTCGAGACGGTTGTGGAGGGTCTTGATCTCCTTCTGCACGTCGCAGAGCTGGTCACGGAGCTCGCTGAAGACGGCCTTGTAGTCCTCGTTGTTGTTCTGGTCAGCCAGGGTGAGGGCGGAGAACGTGCGCGGAGCAGGCGGGACGTGCGAATCCGCCCCGTTTTGCGCGTAGCATTCATCACGCGTCCATTGGTGAATGGTGGCAAGGGACTCCGCCGCACGTTGGTCGTGCAATAGGAGCCGGTTGACGACCGGGGGCGTAGAAAACTGGGTCGAGGGACTTGATTAACAAGGACTTGACCTCCATGTCGTCGAGGGTGCTCTTCCGTCGAGCTGACCGAAGAGCGGCGTTGAAGGCGGCGATAGCCCGCGACGGGTCGAACTGGTTGATCTTGATGGCCAGAAGGTCCGCGGTGCCCTGGAAGGGCCCGCCGGAGTCCAGAAGCATTCTGGCGATCTCCAGCAACACCCGCTTCCCATCGAACGGGTGTGCCTCCGCCGAAGACTCCATCCAGTCTGCCGCGGGTGACACCGGAGCAACGATAAATTCCAGTGTCGAAAATAAAAGCTTGTTCGCCTCAGCGCGCACGGGCAGGGTGGCATCCTCCAGGTCGAACAAGGAGGCAAACGCGGACTCCTCAGTGACGAAAATGTCCCGTAATGCCAGTACCAGACGGGCGAAAACAGAGCTGACGTTCGATTCCGTACCATCAAAACGTCCATGTTTGTCGTCGTACACCTTCTTGATGACGAGCTTGGCGGCACGCTCGTCGAAGGATTCCCTCGCCAGACGTTTGACCGCGTCGAGGAACAGTGCCCCTGCCGACTGGGCAGTCGGTGCAGTCGCAACCGTAGGAGTGGCTGGTGTGGTTGCATGTCGAGCTGCGGCATCGTCGAAAATTGTAACTAGCGAGCGGCGTGCGGCCGCGGTGTGTGATCTAGTAGAAGTACCCATGATGAAGTGACTGCAGAGATAGGGTGAGGTGAATAATGCCAGGTGAGGTTAACGGCGTGGGCGACGGCTTGCGAGTTGCGGCGGGTCGTCGAAGATAAACCGGGGAAAACAGCAAATTGCACGCGGTCGTGTGGGACGAAAGGACGCGATCAATGTCGAACGGTGTGCAAGCGACCAGAAGCAACAAAATCCAGCCCAACGATACTGCACGAAATCAAGTTACCGTAATGCGCACCCCACTCATTTCCAATCAACCGCGCGTCCGTAACCGAGCCATATCGCCCGTACCGAAAACCTCTCTAACGCGGGTCCCTCACCCCATCTCAAGCGTCGGTGTTTAGCCAATCATGGTCAAAGTTGCAGTGTAAAATTAAGCGTGCGTGGTACCAAACCAAATCAATTAAGCGTGCGTGGTACCAAAGCGGCGTGGTGGGCCCATAACCTGCTGAATATATCAGCTTGACTGTATATTCGGTGTGTGGTAATCAGAATAGATAAACGGATAAGCAGAATACCGAGTCTTCCCGTTATATGTTCGGGGTCTAGGGTTCCGGGACCGGTGACAGTCATACACCCTAACTATAGGAATGACAGTCGGGGCGTCACTTCCAGCAGGACCTGTGCGACTCGCCTGCTCGGACTTGTTATATTCATAAGTGCGTGTTCTCGAGGCTCGCCAACCACCTTCAAACTGGAATTTTGCCACACAATCCGCATCGGACTTGTGCGACTCGCCTGCGCTGCAGCCCATGGCCTGTGACTTCTCATCTGAGACAGTCCCAACGCTACGAACGACTGTACCCAGTATCTGCGCTCAAAGCATGAATCAAACGCCCTGGATCCCAGCGTAGCCATCATAAGTGCGTGTTCTCAAGGCTCGCCAACCATCTTCAAACTGGCATTTTGCCACACAATCCGCATCGGACTTGTGCGACTCGCCTGCGCTGCAGCCCATGGCCTGTGACTTCTCATCTGAGACAGTCCCAACGCTACGAACGACTGTACCCAGTATCTGCGCTCAAAGCATGAATCAAACGCCCTGGATCCCAGCGTAGCCATCATAAGTGCGTGTTCTCAAGGCTCGCCAACCATCTTCAAACTGGCATTTTGCCACACAATCCGCATCGGACGTGTGCGACTCGCCTGCGCTGCAGCCCATGGCCTGTGACTTCTCATCTGAGACAGTCCCAACGCTACGAACGACTGTACCCAGTATCTGCGCTCAAAGCATGAATCAAACGCCCTGGATCCCAGCGTAGCCATCATAAGTGCGTGTTCTCAAGGCTCGCCAACCATCTTCTGCTGACGTGTCCCCCAGTATATGCATCCTGCGTACTGTAGCTCAACACACCAGACCTCACATGTGTGCGCCCGCTATCTATGCAGTGCGCTCTGATGGGCATCGTGATGCCACCAGTCCGTGCAACTAACCACCAATACGTACACCTGTACAACGGCGGCGCAAGTCAGGGAACATTGCTTACCCTGACGGGCCGGCCCGGGGCCGCTTGACGCCGCTCCGGGCCGCTCGCGGGCCGATGATGTGCCCACTTGCGGGCCGTCCATAATTTCGCACCGGCCATGTTTCGGCCAAAGAAAACAAGTACTTTCGATACTATTTTAACAATTCGCCATACTTAAATCCAAAATTTCGCGCCTGCGGCGGGCGATTTTAGTGTTCGGCCGATTTGGCCGATGGCTGGCCTATGATATTATCGCATCCGGGCCGATGGAGAAAAATAAAGCAATGTACTCTGGCGCAAGTGCGTGTTCTCAAGGCTCGCCAACCATAAGCTGCCAATGGTGTCTCGTGACGATGGTACTCCGCCCCTCACTAGAGCCACGATAGTGGCGCGCGTCCCCAATCTCAGGTGTGTGACGGCGGCGAGCTACCTCCGAGCCCGCGATGAGGGCGTGACATCCCTCCAACCCTGTAGTAGTGGTGGCGTACACGACTGTCCCTCCAGCGCTACACTGCTCCTGCGAGTCCTCCTCGACGGTGTGTGCTCCGGCGCCTGCGTGTACTGTGTGTGCGCATGAAGGCTACTGCTGCGCTCCCCAAAGCCCATGCTAAATGCGCGCTGCTGCCACCTCATGTCAGCGGAAGTGACATGCTGCCACCGCCCCTCTGAGGTCTACAAAGGTGACGCGCTACTGGTGCTCCCCCCCAAGTCTGCGAAGGTGATGTGCAGCTGCTGCCCCCTCAAGTGCTCGTCAATGATGTCCGACGTCACACTGATGCAAGTGCTCGTCGGTGATGCCCAAACGTCACACTGCTGCAGATGCTCCTCTCAAAGTGCTCGTCGGTGATGCCAGACGTCACACTGCTGCAGATGCTCCTCTCAAAGTGCTCGTCGGTGATGCCAAACGTCACACTGCTGCAGATGCTCCTCGTAACTGCACTCCAAGTGTGCGACTGCTGCCGAACTTTGTCAAACATAGGCGGAGACTGTGCCCCGCCGCGAAGCGGGAAAGATGTGCGGCCATAGCGTGTCTCAACTGCTCCCCTCTCCAAACGCGTGTCCGTGCGCGATGCTCGCTCTGCCAGCAGGTGGTCTGATAAGCCAGCGGCTCCTCCTCTACACAGTGTGTGCCGTCCGAGCCACGAAACGCTCTGCCACCCGTGACTCCTCTGTGAGATCTGCCGTGTCTGTGCACTCCATGTCAATATATCCACCAAACCTGTATGACGCATCCGCGTCAAGCGTGTGGGTGTCTGACGCAACTGGCTCACCAATACATAGTGTGCGCTTGCCAGCAACTCACTGTGTGCAACCGTGCTGTAAAAGTCCACTACTATGTGTATCCATCACCCCTAGTGCCTCATCAACGGCGTGTCGTCCCTCCAGCTCTACACTGACCGAGGTGTGCTGTAGCTGTGTATGCCACCAATGCGTTGCGCCACCTCCAAGGTGTGCGCCAACAGTGTGCTGTGCCGCCTCTCCATGTCAATGTGGTTGTGGGCTATGCCGCTCTCAGGTGTGCGCTAGCAACACTATGTCGCCTCCCAGTGTATCACTTGAACAAGGTATTCGCTTAAGTTTGCTTAAGTTTGCTTAACTTTTCTTAAGTTTTCTTATCTTTTCTTAAGTCCATGAAAATTATACCGCGTGTCATGTTTTATACAATTCGGTCATCAGCTGGCCTTCAGAATGCCCGTGGATGGATCAACGAGGACGCGAGCGAGTACGTCAGAGCAAAAGATAAGAAAAGTCGAGTGAAAACCGTGTCCTGGTGGGTGGCGGGGGACTCGAATAATTATACACAAGAAAACTTAAGCCAAAACCGTGCTCTGGTGACTGAAGAAAATATAAATTGGGTGGCGGGGGACTGGAAGCAATTATACACAAGAAAATGTCCGCCTGGATCTCCCCCTGCTGTACACCTACATGTAGTCATCAGCACCCTCGCGACGACTTGTGTCACGAGATTTGAAAAAACCTCACCCTTTCCTCAAACTTCCTTCCGTCAGTGAACGCGGTGGACTGATGGTTGGAGAGTGCTCCGAAGATAGGCGACTTCTCAGTTGTACCGCTTTCTCGCTGAAATCAGCATATTTTTTAATTATGTGCTAGCACACGAATTCCGGGGTTTTGAGACCTTGAACTTTCAGGTGCGAGTCGCAGAGAGCATGATTTCGACCGAACATTTCAGCTAAATAAGGCGTATGGCGAGCCGTCCACCTTATGTCCGGCGCGGTGGTTGAAATTTGATAATTGACGCTTTATGACTGCACTGAAACGAGGTTGAGAACTGCTGTGGGGAGGTGGGTGAGATGTGGTGTCAGCTCATAGCCTCGTGCGGAGCACCCGCTTGTGTGGATATCGTCTTCGTTCCAGAGAAGAGGCCGATGGAGTGAAAGATTTTGTGGTTTTCACCTCATGTATCACAAAATTTTCAATGTCAGATAGTCAGCTGCAGCAGCCTTCCACCTGTTGCTAACGCCGCTTTTTGATCAGCTGAACTAGTTTCGAGAGGAATTTCGATTGGCAACGCGCAACGGAGTGAACTTTGCTACCCTCTCGCACAAGATTCTGAAGGCGACCAGTTCTCTCAAGCTTCTCCAGGCATCACCGGGGCTTCAACGACACCTGAGTCTTTATTTATCACAAATGAGTTCTGACAGCTCACCTGCAACAACCGGGAGTAATCTTCAACCGACTCGTAGCGATTCCAGGCGCTGCTCTTTTACTGGAGAACCGGATGCTGATGCGCGTGCCGCAACAGGATTCACGATGGACGCTTTTAAGGTTCTACAGCCCTAGTTTTGATCGCCTCAAACATTCCTTCTCCCGACCCTTGCTATTGAGTGCCGCCTCTGCAAAGCTCGAGAGCAGAAAGCTGCACTTTTCTTCGACCAGACCTACTCAAAACCGGGAGGTATAGTTCACTTATGAGAGCAGTTAAGTCATCTCGTGCAAAACGTTGCAGCAAACCCTTAGGAACATCCTTTTTCATGGCATTTGCTTTGTACAGTCAACGTCCTACAAGCTAGGTTGCCTTATGGGACTCCCCCAGTGGTAATTTTAAAGTTCATTGTATTGCGAATAGTCAACGCTTGCATTTTATCTGAAGGTCCGTTGCTATTGTACAGGAAAGGTATCCTTCAATTTTGGAATCGATGGAGTCTTTCAAGACTCTCGCTCGTGGCAAACGTCTAGCAATTTTTCTAGATTATGATGGTAAGTTACCGTCCCTTCCCGTCAAGTTTCTACCATATGTCAGCCTACAAGACCAAGTGAGGAACGATCACGTGACTGTTTTGGTGTCTTTGACCTATTCGCTCGTGAAAAAGAAAGCGGACGGTAGCCGCCGCTTTTCAGAATTCCTTTCAGAATAATGGGGTTTTAAATTATGTTGTTGCACTCAGATAGTTGGGGTTTTCGGCGATGTCAGCTCAATTTCACAGCCACGAAATCCCATGCCGTTATTCCGCCCGTGTTGGTTCCTGTGAGCTCAACTCGCTTGCATCCTGGGCCCCTGATCACGTCTTGTGAAGCTGACCTCTGCTTCCTCCTTTTTGCTGCAATAGGTACCTTAACTCCAATTGTAAAAGACCCTGATCGCGCTTTTATGTCCGACGAGTCACGCGCCTCGGTCAAACTTTTGGCCTCTCAAGTACCAACGGCAATCATCAGCGGTCGATGCCTTGAGAAGGTAGTTGGTTTCGTTCAGTTGGAGGAGCTGTTTTATGCAGGTGCGTTCCGAGGAGACACGCAAAAACTTTCTCTCCCTGGCTCTTAACGATTATTTTCCTAGTCGCGACGCTTCACGGCGACGACGCTCGAGAGACCGCAAGTTGCTCGCTTGTTTTTCAGTTTGTATACGCTTGCTTGTCTGCGCAGGAAGCCATGGGTTGGACATACGTGGACCCGACAGCGGCCCTTTCGCATTGAAAGGCGGCACCGTATGCGCATACCAACCCGCCGCAGAGTACACAACGCTCATGAGCACCGTCAGGGACTCACTCCTGGAAAAAGTTCCAAGGATCGATGGTTGTGCAAGTTGAGGACAACAAGTTCAGTGTCAGCGTACACTATCGCGACGTCGATCCCAAGGTGTGCCCACTGATCCAATGGATATTCCGAGCATTCTTTCTTTAGTTTTGCTCTAGTGTAACTTTAGAACGTGTATGGTATTCGCTGGTACCTGCTTTTGTCCGTCGGATTTTCGCCACCGCTCTTGGAAAATATATTTCGTCTTGGTTCTATAAGGCGGCGTTTGGGCACCTTTTGTGGAATGTCCTATGTGCGGCATATGACAGTAGCTGCTGAGCACTTTTGATCCAACTCTTGACCGAGCAACCAACTCTAGTTGCCCTGATGTACGCGCCTCCAAGTTTTCACTCACAGAAAAATAAGGCCTCAATTCCCACTCAATTGAGTGTGAACTGAGGGCAAACTGAGGGTAAACTGAGTGCGAATTGAGGGTGATCTGAGTGCGATCTGAGGGTGATCTGAGTGCGAACTGAGTGCGAATCTGAGTGCGAACTGAGGGTGATCTGAGTGCGAACTGAGGGTGATCTGAGTGCGAACTGAGGGTGATCTGAGTGCGAACTGAGGGTGATCTGAGTGCGAACTGAGGATGATCTGAGTGCGAACTGAGCGACTCAGTTCATACTCAGCTTATACTCAGTTCATACTCAGCTTATACTCAGTTCATACTCAGCTTATACTCAGTTCATACTCAGCTTATTACACTGCATGAATTCGCGTATTCCCAATTCGCGAATTCCCACATTCGCGAATTCCTACAGAATGAATACATGTTTGTATATATGCATATATATATCTCACACATTTGGCGAAATAAATACTGACCGTTGAGAAACCGCTACTACTAACCGTTTGAGTCAACAATGTTTTTAGTTGGTATGTTCGGATAAATCTTTGACCAGTCAACGTTTTATCAACTGATGATATTAACGTTGCGCCCACGCAAGAACCGACCACAAAAGCTGATAATTCATACTGCATTATTTCCTAGCCGTGTTATTCTTGCACAGCAAACCAAATGAAGTTTCAGATGCAGTGATACATAATAACTATACAGCATGCATGCGAGCATGCAATGGATGGGTAGACAGCCACCTAGGCATAAGGAATCGCACAACGCAAGGGAACACAATTCAGACACACGTTGACAATATATATTTCTAATATTACACCTTTTAAAATATTACTCGAAATGGTTTTGTGTTTTCTATCCTAGTGCTATTCTTTTGTTTTTGGCCAACCCTAGTTGGCAGTATCACATTCATCAACCTGACAGCAACACTATCTATACGCATGCGACCTCAGCGACATGAGACCATCTCCAGCGGCATCAACGCAGTTGCATGCTCGTTCCAGCGACATCTGCAGTTGCGCAACCCCGACCTAGTTAGCACAAAATGATATGCAGAACAGAAACGGATTATGCGATAGAATGGAGGACAGGGACAACGCGCACACATATACCAATATTAACAAACTCACCTGCGTGTATGGAAGCAGTGATGACCTTGGTCGTTCCCACATGCGCGCTGCAGCCGAAATACATACGGCGTTGTTAGCACAAAATAAATACACATCACATCATATAAAACAAGAAACTCAAAATCTCAGCGGGGTGAGTTGGCTTTGAACCAACAACTCCTAGACCGGTGGTCTGGCGAGATGCAACACATATCACCCCTTTCCACTAGATATACAAAGAATAAGCAACATGCAGACGCACGCATGCGAGCCAGCACAGCTAATAATACCCTCGCAAATAACACTCAACCCTCGCAAACGAGCTACCCGTGCAACAGATAATGACAAAAATGAAAGGCTACAAAAAGCACTACAAGCAGGCCAGTGCTTCACACTGCTCTGCTGCGGTTGGCGGCCTGGGATAGATAACTTTTGTGACAGCCTCTCATGGTCTGGAAGATGGTATCTTCACTTCTATCTTGTGTCTGTCTACACGTGAACGGCTACTCGCTACAGGCCGCGGTTGGTGATGGTCGAATGATATTTCGATTCGATATTTAGATATCGTCTATCACTGGAGTGTCAGCCGTCAGATGAAAACAAATATACCGATCGAATAGAAATGGGTCGGCAGCTTGGCACAGGCTACTGGCACGAAGATCGATCCAGAATTCCAGAATTCATCGCCCGCGGCCTGTAGATGCAGTGTCATGGTGCTGTAGCTCTTCACGTGTAGATAGAAGATAGAAGCCACTCCGAGCCGCCGTCACAAAGACAACCGCTGACCAGCCCAAAGCAGTATGCTGCACTGGTCTGCTTGTATTTTTCGTTGCTGTTCATGTTGTGATTATATTTTGCACGAGTAGCTCGCAGTTTATTGTCGGTGAGGGTTTTCGTCGTGTGTACGAGTGTCTGTTTTGTTGCGCTTGCTCGCATGCATGCGTCCACATGTTGTTTATTGCATGCCTAGAAGGGGGTGATAGTGCGCATCTCTCCAGCCCAACGGGCTGTGAGTTGTTGGTTCGAAGCCAACTCACCCCGCTGAGTTTTTGAGTTTCCTGTGTTACTGTTGCATAATTCCTTATGCCTTTTATACTAACAACGCAGTATGTATTTCGGCTACAGCGCGCATGTGGGAGCGACCAAGAGCATCACTGCTTCCATACACGCAGGTGAGTTTGTTCATATTGTTATATGTGTTTGCGTTGTCGCTGCCTTCCATGATAAGGTCCGTTTCTGTTCTGCATATCATTTTGTGCTAACTAGGTCGGGGTTGCGCAACTGCAGATGTCGCTGGAACGAGCATGCAACTGCGTTGATGCCGCTGGAGATGGTCTCATGTCGCTGAGGTCGCATGCGTATAGATAGTGTTGCTGTCAGGTTGATGAATGTGATACTGCCAACTAGGGTTGGCCAAAAACAAAAGAATAGCACTAGGATAGAAAACACAAAACCATTTCGAGTAATATTTTAAAAGGTGTAATATTAGAAATATATATTGTCAACGTGTGTCTGAATTGTGTTCCCTTGCGTTGTGCGATTCCTTATGCCTAGGTGGCTGTCTACCCATCCATTGCATGCTCGCATGCATGCTGTATAGTTATTATGTATCACTGCATCTGAAACTTCATTTGGTTTGCTGTGCAAGAATAACACGGCTAGGAAATAATGCAGTATGAATTATCAGCTTTTGTGGTCGGTTCTTGCGTGGGCGCAACGTTAATATCATCAGTTGATAAAACGTTGACTGGTCAAAGATTTATCCGAACATATATACCAACTAAAAACATTGTTGACTCAAACGGTTAGTAGTAGCGGTTTCTCAACGGTTAGTATTTATTTCGCCAAATATGTGAGATATATATATGCATATATACAAACATGTATTCATTCTGTAGGAATTCGCGAATGTGGGAATTCGCGAATTGGGAATACGCGAATTCATGCAGTGTAATAAGCTGAGTATGAACTGAGTATAAGCTGAGTATGAACTGAGTATAAGCTGAGTATGAACTGAGTATAAGCTGAGTATGAACTGAGTATAAGCTGAGTATGAACTCAGTTCGCACTCAGATCACCCTCAGTTCGCACTCAGATCACCCTCAGTTCGCACTCAGATCACCCTCAGTTCGCACTCAGATCACCCTCAGTTCACTCAGATCGCCTCAGTTCGCACTCAGATCACCCTCAGTTCGCACTCCAGATCACCCTCAGTTCGCGCTCAGTTCGCACTCAGTTCGCACTCAGATCACCCTCAGATCGCACTCAGATCACCCTCAATTCGCACTCAGTTTACCCTCAGTTTGCCCTCAGTTCACACTCAATTGAGTGGGAATTGAGGCCTTATTTTTCTGTGAGTGATTTGCTCGGTACCGTCCGCTCGTGGTCTAAGGCCTCCGAACGTTAGGCCTTTCGCAAGCTCTGTAATAGCGCAATTCGTCTTGCGGTTACTCGGGCGGAAAGTCTGAAAAAACTCACTTCACAATCATTCATGCCTTCAGGATTGGGACGCCGTAGAGAAGCTCGTGCGAAGCACGGTAGCCGAGTATGACGAGCGTTTGAGGATCACCCAAGGGCGCAAAGTGCACGAGGTTCGACCGAACGTCGGCTGGGACAAGGGGAAGGCACTCTCATATTTGCTGGAGGTGAGCTCTGTGCTTGTTCGCGCCCGACAGACAGAAAAAATATGGAGGCGATAGGACCTATTACCCTTATGTGGGGACAGCTCCCCGAGCACGCGCCTGTAACCCGAGGTATGTTTTGTGGTGGGTTGTTGTGGATGCCCATGGGTCGGGAGTTGCGTGTTAAGAGGGCTGTTAGCACTCTCTACGCGCCCCCAGACCCGCGACGGGTGGTGGCATCAAGCCGATGGGTCGGGAGTTCCGTGTTAAGAGGGCTGTTAGCACTCCCTACGCGCCACCGGACCCGTGGCGTCACCGAGGTACGGTGTGGGTTGCGGTGTGTATGGTAGTCACATGGGTTAGTGCGCAGGCGGTTGGTGACGGCTGCGATGTGGGGACAGCTCCCCGGACACGCGCCTGAACCTTAGGGGCTCCATGTGTCAGTGGGCGGTACCGTATTATGGGCGACGGTATGCATGGTGGGCAGGCGCCCGGTCGTAGAAGGTTGGGATGTTCCAGATGTGGGGACGGCTCCCCGGGCACGCGCCTGTAACCCGAGGTATGTTTTGTGGTGGGTTGTTGTGGATGCCCATGGGTCGGGAGTTGCGTGTTAAGAGGGCTGTTAGCACTCCCTACGCGCCCCCGGACCCGCGACGGGTGGTGGCATCATGCCGATGGGTCGGGAGTTGCGTGTTAAGAGGGCTGTTAGCACTCCCTACGCGCCCCCGGACCCGTGGCGTCACCAAGGTACGGTGTGGGTTGCGGTGTGTATGGTAGTCGCATGGGTTAGTGCGCAGGCTGTTGGTGACGGCTGCGATGTGGGGACAGCTCCCCGGACACGCGCCTGATCCTTAGGGGCTGCATGTGATAGTGGGCGGTACCGTATTCTGGGCGACGGTGTGCATGGTGGGCAGGCGCCCGGTTGTAGAAGGTTGCTTGGGATGTTCCAGATGTGGGGACAGCTCCCCGAGCACGCGCCTGTAATCCGAGGTATGGTTTGTGGCGGGTTGTTGTGGATGCCCATGGGGCGGGAGTTGCGTGTTAAGAGGGCTGTTAGCACTCCCTACGCGCCCCCAGACCCGCGACGGGTGGTGGCATCAAGCCGATGGGTCGGGAGTTGCGTGTTAAGAGGGCTGTTAGCACTCCCTACGCGCCCCCGGACCCATGGCGTCACCGAGGTACGGTGTGGGTTGCGGTGTGTATGGTAGTCGCATGGGTTAGTGCGCAGGCTGTTGGTGACGGCTGCGATGTGGGGACAGCTCCCCGGACACGCGCCTGATCCTTAGGGGCTCCATGTGATAGTGGGCGGTACCGTATTACGGGCGACGGTGTGCATGGTGGGAAGGCGCCCGGTTGTAGAAGGTTGGGATGTTCAATATGTGGGGACAGCTCCCCGGGCACGCGCCTGTAACCCGAGGTATGTTTTGTGGTGGGTTGTTGTGGATGCCCATGGGTCGGGAGTTGCGTGTTAAGAGGGCTGTTAGCACTCTCTACGCGCCCCCCGACCCGCGACGGGTGGTGGCATCAAGCCGATGGGTCGGGAGTTGCGTGTTAAGAGGGTTGTTAGCACTCCCTACGCGCCCCCGGACCCGTGGCGTCACCGAGGTACGGTGTGGGTTGCGGTGTGTATGGTAGTCACATGGGTTAGTGCGCAGGCGGTTGGTGACGGCTGCGATGTGGGGACAACTCCCCGGACACGCGCCTGATCCTTAGGGGCTCCATTTGTTAGTGGGCGGTACCGTATTATGGGCGACGGTGTGCATGGTGGGCAGGCGCCCGGTTGTAGAAGGTTGGGATGTTCCATATGTGGGGACAGCTCCCCGGGCACGCGCCTGTAACCCGAGGTATGTTTTGTGGTGGGTTGTTGTGGATGCCCATGGGTCGGGTGTTGCGTGTTAAGAGGGCTGTTAGCACTCTCTACGCGCCCCCAGACCCGCGACGGGTGGTGGCATCAAGCCGATGGGTCGGGAGTTGCGTGTTAAGAGGGTTGTTAGCACTCCCTACGCGCCCCCGGACCCGTGGCGTCACCAAGGTACGGTGTGGGTTGCGGTGTGTATGGTAGTCACATGGGTTAGTGCGCAGGCTGTTGGTGACGGCTGCGATGTGGGGACAGCTCCCCGGACACGCGCCTGATCCTTAGGGGCTCCATGTGATAGTGGGCGGTACCGTATTATGGGCGACGGTGTGCATGGTGGGAAGGCGCCCGGTTGTAGAAGGTTGGGATGTTCCATATGTTGGGGAAAGCTCCCCGAGCACGCGCCTGTAACCCGAGGTATGTTTTGTGGTGGGTTGTTGTGGATGCCCATGGGTCGGGAGTTGCGTGTTAAGAGGGCTGTTAGCACTCTCTACGCGCGCCCGGACCCGCGACGGGTGGTGGCATCATGCCGATGGGTCGGGAGTCGCGTGTTAAGAGGGTTGTTAGCACTCCCTACGCGCCCCCGGACGCGTGGCGTCACCGAGGTACGGTGCGGGTTGCGGTGAGTATGGTAGTCGCATGGGAAGTGCGCAGTCTGTTGGTGACGGCTGCGATGTGGGGACAGCTCCCCGGACACGCGCCCGAACCTTAGGGGCTCCATGTGATGGTGGGCGGTACCGTATAATGGGCGACGGTATGCATGGTGGGCAGGCGCCCGGTTGTAGAAGGTTGGGATGTTCCATATGTGGGGACAGCTCCCCGGGCACGCGCTTGTAACCCGAGGTATGTTTTGTGGTGGGTTGTTGTGGATGCCCATGGGTCGGGAGTTGCGTGTTAAGAGGGCTGTTAGCACTCTCTACGCGCCCCCAGACCTGCGACGGGTGGTGGCATCAAGCCGATGGGTCGGGAGTTGCGTGTTAAGAGGGCTGTTAGCACTCCCTACGCGCCCCCGGACCCGTGGCGTCACCGAGGTACGGTGTGGGTTGCGGTGTGTATGGTAGTCACATGGGTTAGTGCGCAGGCTTTTGGTGACGGCTGCGATGTGGGGACAACTCCCCGGACACGCGCCTGATCCTTAGGGGCTCCATGTGTCAGTGGGCGGTACCGTATTATGGGCAACGGTGTGCATGGTGGGCAGGCGCCCGGTTGTAGAAGGTTGGGATGTTCCATATGTGGGGACAGCTCCCCGGGCACGCGCCGGTAACCCGAGGTATGTTTTGTGGTGGGTTGTTGTGGATGCCCATGGGTCGGGAGTTGCGTGTTAAGAGGGCTGTTAGCACTCCCTACGCGCCCCCAGACCCACGACGGGTGTTGGCATCAAGCCGATGGGTCGGGAGTTGCGTGTTAAGAGGGTTGTTAGCACTCCCTACGCGCCCCCGGACCCGTGGCGTCACCGAGGTACGGTGTGGGTTGCGGTGTGTATGGTAGTCCCATGGGTAAGTGCGCAGGTTGTTGGTGACGGCTGCGATGTGGGGACAGCTCCCCGGACACGCGCCTGATCCTTAGGGGCTCCATGTGATAGCGGGCGGTACCGTATTATGGGCGACGGTATGCATGGTGGGCGGGCGCCCGGTTGTAGAAGGTTGGGATGTTCCATATGTGGGGACAGCTCCCCGGGCACGCGCCTGTAACCCGAGGTATGTTTTGTGGTGGGTTGTTGTGGATGCCCACGGGTCGGGAGTTGCGTGTTAAGAGGGCTATTAGCACTCTCTACGCGCCCCCGGACCCGCGACGGGTGGTGGCATCAAACCGATGGGTCGGGAGTTGCGTGTTAAGAGGGTTGTTAGCACTCCCTACGCGCCCCCGGACCCGTGGCGTCACCGAGGTACGGTGTGGGTTGCGGTGTGTATGGTAGTCACATAGGTTAGTGCGCAGGCTGTCGGTGACGGCTGCGATGTGGGGACAGCTCCCCGGACACGCGCCTGATCCTTAGGGCCTCCATGTGATAGTGGGCGGTACCGTATTATGGGCGACAGTGTGCATGGTGGGCAGGCGCCCGGTTGTAGAAGGTTGGGATGTTCCATATGTGGGGACAGCTCCCCGGGCACGCGCCTGTAACCCGAGGTATGTTTTGTGGTGGGTTGTTGTGGATGCCCATGGGTCGGGAGGTGCGTGTTAAGAGGGCTGTTAGCACTCTCTACGCGCCCCCAGACCCGCGACGGGTGGTGGCATCAAGCCGATGGGTCGGGAGTTGCGTGTTAAGAGGGCTGTTAGCACTCCCTACGCGCCCCCGGACCCGTGGCGTCACCGAGGTACGGTGCGTATGGAAGTCGCAAGGGTTAGTGCGCAGGCTGTTGGTGCCGGCTGCGATGTGGGGACAACTCCCCGGACACGCGCCTGATCCTTAGGGGCTGCATGTGATAGTGGGCGGTACCGTATTGTGGGCGACGGTGTGCACGGTGGGCAGGCGCCCGGTTGTAGAAGGTTACTTGGGATGTCCAATATGTGGGGACAGCTCCCCAAGCACGCGCCTGTAACGCGAGGTGTGTTTTGTGGTGGGTTGTTGTGGATGCCCATGGGTCGGGAGTTGCGTGTTAAGAGGGCTGTTAGCACTCTCTACGCGCCCCCAGATCCCTCGACGGGTGGTGGCATCAAGCCGATGGGTCGGGAGTTGCGTGTAAGAGGGCTGTTAGCACTCCCTACGCGCCCCCGGACCCGTGGCATCACCGAGGTACGGTGCGTATGGAAGTCGCAAGGGTTAGTGCGCAGGCTGTTGGTGCCGGCTGCGATGTGGGGACAGCTCCCCGGACACGCGCCTGATCCTTAGGGGCTGCATGTGATAGTGGGCGGTACCGTATTGTGGGCGACGGTGTGCATGGTGGGCAGGCGCCCGGGTGTAGAAGGTTGCTTGGGATGTTCAATATGTGGGGACAGCTCCCCGAGCACGCGCCTGTTACCCGAGTTGTGTTTTGTGGCGGGTTGTTGTGGATGCCCATGGGGCGGGAGTTGCGTGTTAAGAGGGCTGTTAGCACTCTCTACGCGCCCCCAGATCCCTCGACGGGTGGTGGCATCAAGCCGATGGGTCGGGAGTTGCGTGTTAAGAGGGCTGTTAGCACTCCCTACGCGCCCCCGGACCCGTGGCGTCACCGAGGTACGGTGTGTATGGAAGTCGCATGGGTTAGTGCGCAGGCTGTTGGTGACGGCTGCGATGTGGGGACAGCTCCCTGGATGGACACGCGCCTGATCCTTAGGGGCTACATGTGATAGTGGGCGGTACCGTATTATGGGCGACGGTGTGCATGGTGGGCAGGCGCCCGGTTGTAGAAGGTTGGGATGTTCAATATGTGGGGACAGCTCCCCGAGCACGCGCCTGTAACCCGAGGTGTGTTTTGTGGTGGGTTGTTGTGGATGCTCATGGGTCGGGAGTTGCGTGTTAAGAGGGCTGTTAGCACTCTCTACGCGCCCCCAGATCCCTCGACGGGTGGTGGCATCAAGCCGATGGGTCGGGAGTTGCGTGTTAAGAGGGCTGTTAGCACTCCCTACGCGCCCCCGGACCCGTGGCATCACCGAGGTACGGTGCGTATGGAAGTCGCAAGGGTTAGTGCGCAGGCTGTTGGTGCCGGCTGCGATGTGGGGACAGCTCCCCGGACACGCGCCTGATCCTTAGGGGCTGCATGTGATAGTGGGCGGTACTGTATTGTGGGCGACGGTGTGCATGGTGGGCAGGCGCCCGGGTGTAGAAGGTTGCTTGGGATGTTCAATATGTGGGGACAGCTCCCCGAGCACGCGCCTGTAACCCGAGTTGTGTTTTATGGTGGGTTGTCGTGGATGCCCATGGGTCGGGTTGCGTGTTAAGAGGGCTGTTAGCACTCTCTACGCGCCCCCAGATCCCTCGACGGGTGGTGGCATCAAGCCGATGGGTCGGGAGTTGCGTGTTAAGAGGGCTGTTAGCACTCCCTACGCGCCCCCGGACCCGTGGCGTCACCGAGGTACGGTGTGTATGGAAGTCGCATGGGTTAGTGCGCAGGCTGTTGGTGACGGCTGCGATGTGGGGACAGCTCCCTGGATGGACACGCGCCTGATCCTTAGGGGCTACATGTGATAGTGGGC